>JADGIP010000766.1:0-11919 GCA_016618355.2 Astraeus odoratus | reverse complement strand
TGTCAGAATAACCAGAAGACAGAATATGTGACAAACATAAGGCAGTGGTGTGCACAGCTTGGCACAGCACAAGAATACAAGACATACTAAATATGGACAAAACTGGAACAAGGGGTGGAACAATGGAAGTGGAGGCAGGATAACATGGGCAGAGGTGGGATAACAGATAGGGCAGGATAACCAGGTCTGGGGCAGGATAAGAGCCAGGGTTTGGCACAGATATGACACTTCTGCAGAGTGACCAAAGGTGCAGGGCCAACAGAGGGAGACCTAGGAGATCTTGGCCTTCAGAGCATTGACCCAGAGGAGCACTAAGGCCACTTGGAGAGTGTTAAGTTCCCAGGTCTAGTTCTGGTCTGGGTTCCAGAGGGATAGGGGTCAAGGGGGAGATGTCAGGAATAGCTAGGTCTTGGGCTCAGTGACAGGGTCATGCACTGTCCCCTTATGCAGGTTGAACCTAGTACAGGATCAGGACATAGATAGAGTAAAGACCTAGAACTAGATTCCAGGATCTAAGTTGATATTCAAACTAAGGTACAAGACAAAGTACCTGAAGGTTTATATACAGATAGAAGCATAGTAGTCCAGAGTTCCAGTCAAATGTTCTACCAGAAGGTGACTAAGTATTACCAAAGTGTCAAAGGCAGTTCAAGGTGAGTAAACTAATGAATAAGCAAGGGAACAGAGACAGAATGTCAGAATAACCAGGAGACAGAATATGTAACAAACATAAAGCACTGGTGTGCACAGCTTGGCACAGCATGACAATACAAGGATTACCAAATATGGACAGAGCTGGAACAAGGGGTGAAACAATGGGATGGAGGCAGGATAGCAAGACAGGTGGAGGAACTGGGTTTGGGGCAGGATAAGGACCAGGTTTGGCATGGATATGACAGAGAGCCAAGGTGGTTCAGAGATGGGCCAGATAAGGCCAAAAAGTCATGGACATGACAGATATGGTATACCTCAATCACCTAACACACCAAGTGGTTTGGAAATATTTAAAGTCACATGCTTCAAAATTGCACCACAGTTGGATTTTGACTGATGCACTTTTCAAGCCATATCTTTTCCTTGCACACAATCATTATCTGCTAGGACCCCTGACCCTGGTGCCACAGCAATGAACCAATCAACTGTTTCTAATACTAAATAGATGACAGGGTCTACTGCAATGTTTACAGATTGAGCTTGAGACCCCTGGTTCATCAAATCTGCTGCTATAAAAATAAGTGAGTTCTGTCAACAACTGATATTTTGGCACAAAATCTGGCCATTGCTGCCCTGTCCAAGATATGTTCCACCTTGATTTCCAATACTGCCAGTCACTCCAGGCAGATTATGGCACTTCTCTGCCCCAGGATTTCATGATTGATTGGAAGATGGACAGGATAAAAGCCAGATTTTGTGCATACATATGTCACCCTGCCCTAGCATGGCCAAAGGCTTATGCAACAAAAAGTATAAATATGGTCAAAATAGAATTCCTCCAGATAATAATCAATCCAAAGCTGATGAGTGGTGCAGATATCACCAAAGCCATACTCATAATTTAAATGAATCTGCTCTGCAAAGGTCATTCTGTCAGAAAGCCACCCCCAGGACATCTCTAGAGGATGCTCAACCTATGGTAAATTGGTTTTGTGCAGGTAATCCCATCATGTTGGACAAAGCACTAAATACTCTTGTGTACAATAACTGGCATATGTACCACATACATGGAAGGACCTCCACACATTTCCAAGAAGAGCAACCAATGTGATATGGCTATGTTACATACATGGGAACCAACATGGGCCCATCTGATATTTGTGACAGCTCAGCCCAGAGGCATGGGTAGACAAGCAAACAGAGTGGCCCAGAATGAATGTTTGAAACAGACAGACAATATCTAACAGTTTGATGTTTTATTTGTGTTGTTGTCAGCTAGATATACAAATTTGCAACCCAGGTCCAGTTATATTTTTCAAATTTGACATATTTTTCTCACCCTACAGAGGCCCCATGATGGATTGGCATGAGACTGAGTTTGTGATTTAAAACAGTCCTGGAGTTATCCAGTGGATTGTGAAAACTTGGGAAGCATTGCCACTACATATACCCATTTATGAAAGTAATCCTCCAATCCAGGACACAAGCAAACACCTCAGTTAATACAACTTATACTTCTTTGAGTTGTGTCTGCATGTGGAACTAAGCATCCTTGATGCTTATACCTGCCCTGCAAGCCTCCATCCATCACTCTATATAATGCTCCCACTTCTGAGTGGTGAGAATGCTGACTAAAGTAAAAGCCTTTTGTATCATCTTTGCAGTAGTGAAAGTGCAAGCAGGATTGTCATGCATGTACAGTGACATAGTTGAATATATACAGTGAGGTTTACAATAACTCACAAAAATCTGGAGGAAATACACATGGGACTTGATATCTCAACAAGATCTTGTCAAAATTGTATTTTCTAGCCATGCACTAATCATCACCTTATGGCATGCCACTCCAGTGCAACAAGTAACCCCCAATGCAGCAGTTTCAGCCTTCCAAGAGCTGATAAGGCAAACCACATGTCATCCAGGAGTGATGAAAAGCTTGGGTGGATGACCACCAGTGCACTTGGGCATGTCAGAAGAGTGATTTGAGTGAAAATTGAACACTATAGAGTGGTGGAAGCCAGTAATAGCAGAGACCTCTCTGGTAGAATGTTCCTGGTTGAGAAAAATAGAGATAGAGCAGATGTTTGTATTGGAGGGGGTTTTATGGTGATAGTGATGTAAGGTCAGGGTCAAATTTTATACTGGATGGGTTCAAATGAATATTTTCAAACTCAGCATATTGACCTTCCCATATATGGTAGACCACAACACAGTGTAACAGCCATTTTGCATAGTCATACTCATAGGGGACAAAAGCATTGACAGATGTTTTCTGAAAAGAAACCTAAGTATCTCAGGGAATACAGAACCAATTGATATGAACATTAGTGCATTTGGAAGCTGGGAACCTAGGATTTCTAATGGTACCCCCCTTGAAAGATTATGATCTGTGGATTCAGAGTTATGATCCAAACAAGAGCAAGGTTGCAAAGCTGTCAACTGTCAAATCCAGGTTGCTCTGGATGAACTCCAAAGGTCAGAATGGTAGAGAGATAGAAGGAGGGCACACAGAGATAGCTTTGGAGGAGTTGTAGATGAGGGTGTTGGGTTCAATTTGTGTGCTGCCCCCTTGTGCAAGTCCTTCCCTTGTATTTCAGAGGAACAGGGTAACAGAGAGAGAAGAGGAAGGCTAGCTTCCAAGCTCAGAGTGTCAGACAAGGAGAGGAGCAGACTTAGTTGATATTCAAACTGAGGAAAAACTACAAGTACAGCAGAGCTTATATATGGAAGAGGGTTGGAAGACCCATATGAATGGTAGCTGAGATGAAAAGTGTTGTACCATGTGCACAGTAAATTTTCAAGGGGTAAAAAGTCAGAAAAACAAAGGAGACAACAGTGGGCATGTCATGTCAGGAATATTTTCAAGGGGCATAGTTAAGAACATAAGACAGAACAACTAATACTAATAAAGGAGAAGAGGTCCCAGAAGCATAATCAAGATTGCAAGAAACAGGGATGACAGAGATGATGGAGATGATGGAGCACATACAAAAAGCTGCTAAGTCCCTTCCATGTAGTGTAAGGGCACAGAGATTGTCAGATGGCATCAGAGACATGCAGAGGAACATGAAGCATGACATCAACACTTTTGTCTCTCACTGTAAACTATCAGTGCTAAGACTAAGTACTATGAAACAAATACTATTACTATTATGATTCATTACAGCAAGCTCAAATACTTTAAGTTTACTGACCAGAGGACCCAGAGTCACTGTTGCATACAATCACCTCATCCCAGCAGCATTCATTGCCTGCATTCAGCTGATTGTTGTTCTCAGTATCTGATGTGATGTACCCTTGAATTGATGGATCTTCTTGGACAGTGGTATGATTGGGTTGATTTACATGTAAGCTTGTAGAAGAGTCAGCTACAGCACTTTTCTAATGTTATTTCACAACTTAGACAAGTCATTTCAAGGTAAAAAATAGACACATAACATGACAGTGATTTAAAAGACACATCTGCCATTGAATATCCACCTAAGACTAAACAAATGTCATGCACTTGCCTGATCTAGGTACTATGGTTGGCCACTCCACTGCAGGCCTGAGCCACCCATTGGCAGTGGCTCAGACATATATTACATAGCACACAGAGTGGATGTTGGTGCCTTGTAAATCAGTGCTTATTTTTGGCATAACAGACACCTCTCATTATTTAAAACAGGTGACATGATCCATATACCAAAGAATGTCAGTCTAAAGTAGCTGCGAAACAAAGCTCAACCTCAGCCACAATATTTACATCAGATCAACAGAACATCAATTGATCATATTCACAATCAGTTACTATATTATGTACTCAGATGATACCATGAATGACGGAGAACCAGACAGATGCTTAGTGCAAACAGGACAGTACCATTTCTAGTGGAACTTGGAGGATACTCTATGAATGACAACATTAAAAGTAACAGTAACCGTATATCTAAGATACTAGAAAATGTGCTGTGCTATTATGTACGAAGGCGTGAAGACTAAGTCAACAATCCAGGGCCTGGTTTGGGGCTATTAACAATCACCGATTGTCCTAATGCGTGATTTCCTCATACATCAGTGGGTGAATGGTTAAATAGCTGTGGCTTACAGTTGCATTGCTGCTTTTGGAGAGTTTCAACAGTCTGGATATCGCCAGGAGTGCAATTGGCCGTTAAGCATGTGGTGGCAGCGTTTTTGAACGTAGCGGAGTTGCACATGCATGATGTGTCAAAACTTTAAAAGGTAAGTGGCGGAGGGGCGAATGGAAGGAATTAATTTACATGCTTGAGCAGCCAGCAGCTTTGACTGCGCTGTTAGCACAGCTGATAATACAGTTATCAATGTCAAGGCGGCGGACATTGCTAGCACCTATCGCGCTGGCCTGTGCACAGGCAGTGAGGGTGGAAAGCGTGATGACAGCGAGGAATCCTGGGCCTGCGAACATCCTGATTATAGGTGCAAGTCAGAGGGGTTTCTGCAGTGAAGAAATAGAAAGAGCCAGCCTGCTTTATAGGTGGTCGTGGTCGGAACCTCTTAAGCCTAGCTACATCGAAGGCAGTTAACAAATTCGGAGAAGGGTTGGGTTACCAAACTACCTTCCTCCGTACTAGGATAGCTATCCTGGAAAAATAGATCACCCAGTCACTGAATGGCATGTCACCCGGGAATTCACTTGCGCGGGCGGAACTTCTAAAGTTGATGTTTCATTCAAGGAATGGTTGATATCTTGCCTAACGATAGAGATGATATTGTATGCAATGCTTGCGTGTGGCTTTTGGATATGACCACGTCACCCATTGATCACTGCAAGTTCTCAGCATGAACTTATTTACAATAGATTTCCTCCTGTCAGTGATCCTTCCGAAGTCATGTAGTATGGTGCCACAACGTGCACACTTTCCGTAAGAGTCCTCCATACAAACCCATCGGAGGGACGACATGACTATAGGAGAAATCCTTATGCAGTAACTGTCCATTTACTCTTATTTTTTTAACCTGGACTGAAACATTCGTCGGGAGTATCACCTCTAATTGTTTTAAACCAGTGAAATACTTGAGGTGCATTATGAGTCAAGGCGCCTGGATAGGTTTGCGACTGTGCATCTCTAAGACACTTCCCGGGAAATGTGCCAGCCGAAAACAGCAGAGGGTTCACTGACTAGTCCATATAGAACATGGTTGGCTCTGGTTTCCATTAGCTCACTGAGCTCGAATGGTTTGTGTGTCGGACATTTGTCATTCAACTTGTTCAAGCTGCATCTGCGGCAAGAAGCCGGCGTTGCTGCCTGTTGCTGCAACCTCCGTCAACCTCTTGCATATGATTTTGAACCGGCACGTACTGCCGTATTGCTGAAAGCAGTACGAGTGTCTACTGTACGCGTTCCAGGATGGGGATTTCCCATAAGACACTATGCATGCCCTTTCTGGGAACGAATCATCCTGGCGATGTAGAACTGATGGCGGTGGTAGGATGTATACTTACTAACATAGATTGGATCTACCACCTGCCGGCGCCTCACATAGATGCTATCAACCATCATTTAGCCTCATTCGTAGCCGGAACGCACAATGGTAACATCCTGATTCTGTCGTTCCCGTCTGGGTGCAGGAGTCCTGGTAGAAGCCGCTAGAACGTGTGCTTTATGGCTCAAGTGCATAGACCTTTAAAGAAGGATACGCTACATTCGATCGAGGGCCTTGCTCCAGTTGATCGGACAAATGGTGGCCTCAACGATCTAGCCTCCCCAAATATATTCGCCTTCTTTACTGTGAAGTCCTCCGCAGTCTCTTGCTCTTCAGTTCCTGTTGCATCATACTGTGGGAACTCGGTATTTAAGAATCTAAGAATAGCTTATTGATCTGCTCAAACTCGAAGAGAGAGCCGTCGTGTCCATCTGGGGATGGGATGGCTACAAGCTCGGCTTCTCGCATATGCGGCGCCAGCTCTTAGGTGTGAACAGTCCGTCGGTCTTAATACTGGTGGCTAGCCCACAGTGGGGAGGGTAACGAGCACAGCGGCTAGTGCGGCAGAGTGACCGGCATTCGCGTTCTGCGGCAGCACAGTCCGCCCACGCGCCACGTCATGAATATCCATCTTTCGGTGATGTGTATATAACAGTTGGCATCGAAACGCGCGACAAATTTGACACCTTGGTAGCGCAGATACGACTGGGCAGAGAAAATGAGGGGTGGAGCAGTACCGATCTGGCGTCATCTGCGCTATCGACCTGCGATACAGTGGCGGTGGATGGTGATACAGCGGAAGAAGAAGTCTGAAGTCGCCATGGCGAGACCTGCAGCCGACAATGCGGGAAGGACTACTTTTGCATCTGGGATAGCTGGAACTTGCTGGCGTCTTCCGAACCGCTTTGCGAATGAATCACGCGAACGATAGATGAGCAGGGCTGCCAAGCGCAGCAGATGGTCCCAGAGGAAGGATGATTGATATAATAGCCCTCCTCGTACATGGGGTCGCTGTAGATGCACTGTCTCTGCATTACACCCCAGCTGATGTACCACCTGGAGTGACACACAGACGTGGCGATGGGGATGACTGGCGGATGTAGCCAGGGGGAGTACAAAGAGGCCACTCTAATACGGCCGCACCCCACATGGATCCTCCAATAGCGACTGTCACACCGGATACACCCAGACGATCCAGGGGTAGCTTATGCAGTCTATGGTGAGAAGTCGCCAACCGGACGCCGTCGCGAATACTTATCTGAGGAAACCCGATGCAATACCATAAGGAGATCCAAAGACGTTGGAACAGAAGACGCAGAAACGTTGCGAGTCGAACGGCCCATCCACCTGATTACCAATTACACGAGGGGCACGCACTAGTTTTCGATGTCTGCACTGCCGGTGAACACGTGACAGATTATCATCGCGAGTTTCATTAAGGCGACCCCACATTTTATAGGCGATAGGGACCTGTTGTAGCTCGTGTCCGTTTTCAAGAGTGGTGCAGATCAGGTGTAGCGGTTGTACACGGAGACTCGGTTGGTTGGATATGTCCGTGCAGCATTGCCAAATATGGAAGGGTGGCTCTTTTCTTGCATCTCTCCCCTAAATTTCCCCTATGTTTATCTCCTGTCTGAATCGCTTTGGTTGAAGACTTCATTCCGCCGTCAGCGCGCTAACTGAAAACCAAAGTTTATCGGCCTAATTCACATGCCCTACAATACTGCAAACCCTGGTGTGACGCCTACACACCACCATGTCTCCGAAACGCCCATGCCACTTCCCCCAATCCATTTCAAGTTCCCATAGACTGTCCCATTGTATGCGCTCGCCTTCTCGGTCACCAATTGCGCTTATTACCTGATTGTAATGGCCAAAGACAAGTTCAGCAGGAGATCATGTCTGCCATGGATGATGCCTGGTTAATGGAGGTAGCCAAAACATATCTGAATGGATTCGTAATACCCTTTACATTTCCCGCGATCAATCCATTTTTTACTAACTGGCCATTTGACAGTCAAGTGCAGCAGAGGACCAGCACCAGAACCGTCCGAGAACCCCTCTTGTTCATCATACGAAGATGCTCATGAAATTGGCATGGAGCTAATGCAAGAAGGTCAAGTAAATCGTCGCAAAGTTCGAGATGCTGTATGCTTCCATGCAAGTTTTGGGGGCCATTTCTACTCACACCTTAAATAGGCATTGCGTCGTGACAACTGCCGTTGCGTGATTACTGGCATTGCTGACTGGTGTCATGGTGGTTCTGCAATTGTCGAAGTTGCACACATCATTCCAGAATCAATCAATGCAAAGACTGAAGAAAGAGGTCCGTTTGGTCAATTTCATCCTTCCCTCTGCTCAAGAATATCCTACAGCATTCTCACTCTACCGGTGTGTGGAAAGTCCTGTCGATGTTTACTGATATGGACGTCATCGTCAACTTGGCGGGAGACAAGATTCATCGTCTCAAGAACATCGTAATCACGAACGCAATCTGCCACCCACTTTTTGATGACCTTTACATATAGCTTAAGCCTGTCGAGGTGCATTTGAATGATATTTTTCCTCTGTTAATACTTAGTTTCTGTCAATATGGTCTACCACATACGTATCGTATGCATCTCGTTCGCGAGAAGTTGAGGGAGCACACTGCCTTTCCTGAACTTGTCACTCTCACCACAGTGACAGATCTACCTCTTCCCAATGGTACCTACTTTGCACCTCATGCACTTGGTTGTGAGGTTACTGCAGAGTATATCAACGACATAGGAAGGAGAGTAGATGAGGAGAGCATCCTAGCAGACGATTCGGATGATGGGCTTGACTACTACTGACTTCTCCGGGTCAGCAAGTGTATTAGCATTCATCGCAGTTCGCTGGCATGTCTCTGGTATGTATTGTTGTCTGCTGTATTCTTCCAATGTGTAGTGTCACTGGTAAATGTCAGTTCGAATTTATACTCCCTTTCAGCACGGTATTCCTCGCGTTCGATGTAGGTAGGGCCCGTATGTAAAACTCGACATCAGTGACGTCAAGCCTTTGTTGACACCATCATGCGCGTGGCTTTGGTCACGTGCACGTGTCATCATGGTTTAGACTGTTTAATTGGCTGACGTTCCAACCTCCGAGGTATTTATACACATGCCAGTCTGAGTGGAAGCCCAGCCCACTGGTAGATTGACGATAATTACGGGGCGACCAGATCATTTCGCGGTTTGGGATGACGACTAACAACAAAGCGTCTCCAGGTCGCCGGAACTCCATTGCCGTGGCCGGCCAGCACAGAGCTCGTCCTGGCCACCGACGCCGCGCTCATTCTATCGCCCCCGGGGACCCCCTCAGCCCCGCATCCAAGGCCCGTCGCTCTCTAGTACGTACTTCTTCTATGCTATGTCTCGTCTAGTCAACGTGGTGCGTGCCAGGCCCCGCGCAAGAGCATTCTCAAGGCAGCCTTCAGTGCCCCCGAGGACGGGGATGACAGGACGCAAGCCATGGACATGACAGGCGTGGTCCGCTTCGACGTCGAAAACACGCGCAAGTCGCTCGGCAGACGGGTCAGCTTCGCCAACCACGCCCACGTGCGCCTGTTCGAAGTGCCCGAGCACAACACCAACAGCACCGGCTCGCCCCAGTCTTCGCCCGCTGCCGAGGCCGACAGCTACAGAGGCACGAACGACGAGAACGCGTACCCGGGCGCTGCGGGCTTTCGGCGGCATAGCGCAATACGCAGGTCGGTCGCGTTCAGCGACGGCGGGGGTGAGGAGTCGATGGACATGGACACGGATGACACGGGCTATTCTCCGGCTGCGTTCTTCCGCACTGGAAACGATGTAGAGAATATGGAGGGCTTGGATGACTTTGCGGACGAAGACGGCTCCCTCGACGACGAGGATATGGACGTGACGGAAGCGATACCGCACAACATCTTGCGGAAGCGCTCGCTCTCCCTCGGCGCGCCTCGCCAACCGCTTGCCAATCTCACTGTGCCTCAGGCGTCGTTCGATAACCAAGGCGAGGACGAAGATGAACCTCCAGACCAGTCCTTTGTCGAGGGAGATTCCGCGCAGTCGCTTACCTCGGACGGCAATACTTCACAACCCATGGAGTTTACAGTGCCACTGGTTCGCCCGCCACAACCGCCCAGCGAAGCGTGGTTAGCGCTTCGTGCAGCCACGCATTCCGGCAATACCCCCTACATCCCGTCGTCGGAAGATGAAGACGAGGGAGGGGGCGCACGAGACATGGAGATTGCGGACGCACTTTCTCGACTGGAGGCCCATCGCGCAACCGTCGCTCTCAGCAGTCCTGACGGCAAAGACGGACAGCCAGACAGCTTCACAAGCACCGAGGATAGCTTCGCAGAGGAGAATAGCAGAGATAGTGACGAGGCAAACCAAACTGTTAATGTGACGCAGCTGATGAGACGAGTTAGCCTTGCGCCTAGTACTGGTGATTCGACCATGGAAGTCACTTCCGTGTATGACGCTGAAGAGCAACGACATGCGTCCCCCGCTCCCGCTCCACCTTCCTCGTCAACAGCTATTACGACTGCAACCAATCCTTCCGAACTACAACCACAGCAACCCGCTCCTGTAAGTACGGCAAAACTAACCTCGCCCATTCCCCCAGATGCTCCCTCTGAGTCGGTAAGTATGACTCATAGCGGCTATATGTCACTACTCATCTTCTCCAGCCTCCTCCCGAGGAACCACCAAGTGGGGCTACCACTTCCACGCCATTCACTTTTACGCCACGGCCACGAACACCGGCTTCGCCAGGACTCATGCGGCCGTCCTCTCCTTCCAAAGCTGGGCCCTCCTCGCCTCGCAAGTTCACTGCAGCCTTTGCACCCCCTGTCGCCCGTCCGTCTCCCGGAAAGAGGTCAACGTCACTGGCGGGTATCCCAGATGGCCGAGCTAGTCCAGCCAAGAAGGTTGCAGGTCCAGCCAAGCTAGCTGCTGGTTTTGCACATCCAGACAAGACCCAGCCCCCGAAGTCGCCAGGAAGAACGTCTCCCAGTAAAAGTAGGCCGCTCGAGGTGCAGCAGAGTTCGCAACCGGTTGCGGGACCGAGCAAGCCTGCACCACTAGGTCTACGACGGCCGTCAGGATACCTTGCCCAGCGAAGGAGTCTTGGTGGGGCAACTCTCGCACCTCCTGTTAGTGATATGAGCCGTTCGGGTCGGACGTCCCCTGGTATTACTGGAGCTGGGCGGAAAAGCATTGCTGTCTCCAGTGATGCGGATGGGACAGCACCCCATTTTGACTTGGCTGCGGAGAAGGCAAGGATAGAGAAGGACGGTGCATCGCGAGACCCTACAGAAGTGGTGGATTCTGTTGATCCGGTTGAGGTCGAGCACATGAAAGCTACGTCTCCCCACGATCCCCCCGAAGCGCCAACCATTGCCCTTCAACCTCCTGACATTCCTTCACGCGGTGATAGTCCGCGTCCATCCCCTTCACTGACACCCGTACCGGAGCCGTTACATCATACCATCGAGACCACGAGGTCGGAACAACATGTCGCAGACGACTTGGATTCAACCCCAGCGGATGACGCGTCGACTATCGCAACCGAGCAATGGCGGGAGGACGTCCAGCAAGCGGACTCTGGAGAAGAGGATGGACCGCAAATCTCGATCGAGCAGTTTTTCGAGATGACGGGCATTCGGTTCATGGATGAGATCGCTGCACCGCGTCGCTCGACGGTCCACGCCTCTGCTCTTCGTCCTTCACGAAGGGCATCGACCGAAGCTCAAATACCTCTGGCAGAATACGTCATCGCTATGGCAGTGGACGTGCCGCAGCTGGAGCTCTACACCCA
>JADGIP010000765.1:0-11919 GCA_016618355.2 Astraeus odoratus | reverse complement strand
TGTAGTACTTTTGGTCGTGGGACCAGTAACCCACGAAATTTGGTGCTTGTTGGCCAAGACAATCAGGCTTCCAAGCACCTTGCCTACATAAAACGCTACCGATTGCACTGACTACACTATTACCACGATGTTCGTACTAAGTCTCTTGGCGTCTATTGGCCACAAAGAACCAGATAGAGTATCTCTAAGTAGGGTGGTACATGCTTGGCCAATCGGCCACTCACTGTATGAGATATCTAGATACCCTGTGGGTAACAGGTCGGCATGATATAATAATTCATCACTGTAATAATGATAATTAGTAAGATGAAATAGAGTTTAAGCAAAATCTCATTGCGAACAAGGGCACAGGTAAAAATGCTCACTAGCTGTGATGAGGCTCCGTTGAGATAGTAATCCCTATTTCAGGTGCAAAGGGAAGATGAGCGACATCGTACATGCTTCCTCGTGACGTACACCACACGTCAGCGCAAACACAACTTTCGAAAACCTGTTTTCCACAAGTGAGGCTACTGCAAAGTCCACCCAAGCCAGATCCCTGGACGGGGGTATGATATGCGACATACCTGTATTTGTTTCTGGAAGGCGTACATTAGAAACGCCTCGCCATGGAACATAAGGCTAGGCCCTGCAGTCGAAGCTAGGGTATACTTTTACGCTAGCTCATAAAGGAGAGAGGCGACGGACTGCCATGATCTTAGCTTCGAATGTAAATCTTTCCTTCTACCAGGGAACATCCAAAGTATTCAAATTTGAGTGCAGCAATCGCCTATAACAAGTACGTAGATCTTGTTATGTAAGTAGCACGTGACGCCTGCTTGATAAGATATGAGGTTACACACCCACTTTCAGTCAGCTGAAAGCACTGCACAGCTTAAATTGCGCGAGCGTCAACCATCACTGAACAATAAATAAAGTTCGAGATATTGCAATAGCATGTCTCTGGTAGTATATCGGATAGTACACCCGCCTGTCATCGGACAACGTCTGGGACCGCGGGAGAGCGGGGTTCGACTCCCCGCCAGAGAGTTTTTCTTCAAGCTTTTTCCCCATCGCAGTGCCCTTGTTTCCCTGTAGATTTTCTTTGCATCGGAAATCGTGTTCGGGTCTAACCTGCCCACAACAGCTCACGGCACATGATTCTTGTACAGTTCCAAGTGAGTGTGAGTTGTCAATTCCTGTGCGGACGCCTCCATCATTTGGTTGGTCTAGGTTCCCTCTTGTTACACGAGCGAAGGTTTCCGAGAAACAGTACAGCATATATCCCATCAAGGTTAAGCAAGTGGCATAAATAGGCTACAAGCCTCCACTACAACATATGGTGGACATGAATCTAGTTTATGCGGCGCATCAATGTTCGGCTTTCAATTAGAGCTACGGTCGCAAAATGAAATGCGACTATGTACATGGCATGAGGAACGACCGTATTTGAGCAGGGCTGGACATACTCTGGAAGACGTGACGATGTGAATCGTAATGTGGTTTGTAATGTCCGGAGTTAAATTGCACCCTCAGCGCAATGAACTTTCCCCGTCACCTCTATGTATTCCGACGGTGATGAAGGGTACAACGCAATAGTTGAAGTTCGCATGACAACTGTGTGGCATTTATTAGAGTTTTCGTTCAAACATGGCTATTGGAAACGGCATAACAGGGGTTTGCACAGCATGACCGTCAAAAGATGGCTGGCCAGCTGTGTGATATTGTACGCAAATGCTCCCATTGATCAATCCACAGCAAAGACCTTCTCGGGCGCTGACCAGTTTTAGTATCCCCCTTTGCATCAAACTTTCCTCGTAATTCTTGATCCCTACATTGGATCATCGAACGTTCAGTGGCTGCATGTGTGTCTCAGTCCTGTGTTGGCTGATCGTGTCATCGTAAAAGTAGTCACATTCGAGGCCCGGATCTGGCTGCGATTCGGCGCTCGGCCACTTGTAGAATAGCCCGGTGAGTAAATGGTATGCCGACCTTACCACAAGCTTCGTGGTGTGGCCCATCATTGATGAGATGTAATTCTGATCGAATACGCACGTAACCAGAGTTCTTCTGGAGTTTATACCGAATGTCACTTCAAGGTCAAAGGTGCATGCTTTCAACACATTTTTTTTCGCGTGCAGCGCGCGAGATCAACATATTAAGCGCATCCGGCTAACGAGCGAGTGGACGGTCTCCTTGTGGATCCAGACATCATAATGCTATCGTGGTGCTAGTGGTTATTTTAACTCGCGGCAGAATTTACGAGGTCGAGTGTGAGGTGTCCTCCCGCAGACCTATCACTAACAATAATATCAATGGACTGTACGTACTAAATACAATGATGCACAGAAGACCTTTCAACTCCGCCACACACCCTGTGACTCAGTGTGCCTGTGTGGTAAAAGCTTCAGCTTGCACGTTATACAATCGCGCATATTCCCCAGCTGCGGCTAGTAGTTCCGAGTGTGTTCCTGTTTCTACGACGGTGCCATCCTTCAAGCATCTGAGAGACAGGTACCCTGAGTCAGCGACCCCGCATTAAACCAAGGTTGAGGAATATACTTGCACTATAAGATCTGCATGCCTCGTCAAATGTCCAAAACGGTGTGTCACGAAGATCATTGTACGACCTTTCCTGGCCTCACGCAGTCGTGAAAAAAGTTCGAACTCGCCAGTTGGGTCAAGCGCAGAGCTGGGTTCGTCGATCGTTGCCAGTTTGATAGGCGTTGATAGCAGACGCATGAATATGCGAGCACTGGCCGAATACAACTTTAAGCGGGATGTAAAAAGATAAGGGAGGCTACTAACGCTACTAGTCTCTGCCTTTCTCCTCCTGTAAAGCTATAATGTCAATCCCACACCGTGCAGTCGATAATTGGCTAGTACCTGAAAGATTCGACGACTTCTTCATCGTCTTCAGGATGCCTTCCAGCTCTTCATTTCCCTGACCATAGAAGCTAATGTAGCCCGTGGACACGGGCTCTAGGATAGTTTGGAAACCATCCGAAAAGTGATTGATGAGCTTCTCTGCACCAGAAAGTCTTACTGACTCCCTTAGTCTGTTGAAATCTTTCATCGCTTCATCCTCTGGTGCACCAAGTGCTACGTTCTCTTCGACTGTCAAAGGGAATAATTGGTGCTCTTGGGTAAGCATTGCAATAACCCTTCTGAGTTCATGCATACGGTACTTCTGAATGGGGATGCCATCTATAAGGATAGAGCCCGACGATGGATCGTACAATCGGCTCAGAAGTTTAATGACGGTTGACTTTCCACTCCCGTTGCACCCAACAATGACGACAAGCTGACCAGGATGGACGGTGAACGATACATTGTTCAGGGCCGGGCGGTCCGCAACTGTATTTGGGTAGGAGAAAGTGACATTCCTATATCAAGGCGGAGAGTCAATATCATAAAAGCCATGTGCTGAGAAAAGATCGTACCGCAGCTCCACAGACATTCCAGCAGAGTTGTCGCAGCCGGGTTGCGGATACGGCGTCTCTCCATCCTTGACTTGATTTTCTATGTCCAATGCTGCATAAAACTCCCTCATCCTTGACACGTCTTCCGGAAAGAACTCGATTTCATTGGCCAGTAACCAGAACGTTTGTCGCAAGGAAAGGTTGGTCTGTTCAAGGATGGCCAGCTGGACAACCGACAACCGGGACGGACTAATAAGTGCTAAGAAAGCGAAGTATAGCTAATCCAGTTAGCCTGACAACAAGCCTGATATGGGTCCTTACCATGGAACTCTGCGAGGAAATGTTGCGCAGAAATTCCGAGATCAACACGCTCTGGGATCTGTACAGTTGTTCTGGGTGCGTATCTGGCGTGTCGCGAAGGCCATGTTGAGCTTTGCCATATTCTAATCGGACTATTTCGTCAAGGGGGAGTCCTGCAAGAGTCTAAAACGAGCTCACCCTTGAGCAAATAATCCGTGATCCCTCCACCCAAGACCTCCAGTTTCAACTGGTCATCAGCGAGCTTAAGTAGTGCGCACTTGCGAAGGTAGAACTGGTTAACGGCCTCGACTACATATTCTATTGTTCCCACGAGAATATTTGAATCCGTTGAACGCGATTGAGCTACCCCAAAAAGACCTACGTTTTCCCCATAGCTCTTTCTTCACCAGGATATTCACAACAATAGGGAAGATGCACAGTACAATGAACATTGGTCCCGCATTTTGTAAACCATTTCCGATCACGCAGAGGATCAGGCGGAGCTGAAGAAGAAAGGAGATGATACTCTTAACCAGCTCAATGGTCCGTTCGAGGCAAACGAAGACCGAGTCAGGCTCGACGTATAACCGACAGGTATTATCTGCTCAGTTAGTGCACGAAATAATTCAGAGGGCGCAATAAAAAAAATAGTTGTTGGTACCTTGCGAGGTTGGCAAATCACGGGCCAACTGAGCTGGAGTAACCTTCAGTGTGGTCGTCTGTATGTCAATAGTGGGCCACTTAAGTCACCTGCATACAATCGACCTTGCATACTATACTTCAGCCGTGCCCTATATACGTCCCTGAATCGTTGACTACACAGAATTTTTGCTTGAGCATGTCACGTTCCGGCTGGAGCGTGTGGAAACTCACGATAGCCATCGCATCAGACTGGTCAACACCGAACACGAGATTCTTGCCACTGTGGCAGAAATTAACTCCGCCTTCAATTGAACATCAGACCCTTCTGATAGTCGTCGCTCGATCTGTAGAAGTACTTCAGCGTGTCATGTGGCAAATGAATCAGCATCAACTGACAAGGAACATCAGTCTGTTGGAGAAATACAACGACATTGATTCCTCCGTTGCACGCCACAGGTGTGTGACGATGATGAGGTAAAATAGAGAAGGGTAAACTGTATACATATCCCCGAAAGCACGCCGAAATAATGGGAGTAGCACCGTCATGACCTCTCCTTTAGATTGAACGCCGGGTAGTTTAAACCCGGAGTCGTCCGCGATAATGAGACGCCATACACCGAGTTTCAACTCTGAGAACTTCGACTTCGCGTTTAGGGGTCTCCGCGACGTTAGCAGAAACTCTACGATTTGGTGCAAGATGGACATGGAAAGGAAGATAAGCCAAGAGGGGAAGAAAGAACCGTGGTTAAACTCGCAGGCGCGGGGAGCCTGATATTTATCCGAAGTCTCCTTTGATCAATCCTGGCCAACACGGCATCGTGCCGCGCCCACCACGATCTGCTGTTGTCTAGGCTTAGGTTAGTATTCTTGTGCACCCAGTCACGTTAACGCCATTAGAAATTGGAGACACGAGAGAGAAAATGAGAGGTAGGATAAGAATCGCTCAGCCCCTGATGGATGCAATACGTGATCGGAGAGTGGGCACAAAACTCGCGTCAACCAGAGCTATTTCTACTCAGTAAGCCTATTTCCGATTGCAGGACGTACCGGTTCACTTGATCAAGCCAGTTACTCCTGTGCGATATCCCCCAGTTGATTGACAGTGTCGTGGACCTGCATTTCCGCCCAACGTGCCTTAGGGCAATGTGATTGTGAGAGTGACACGACATGAGGGCTGCTGGGTCCCACTCCATTTTGAGATGGCATGCTGTATGCATTGCGGGCCCTGGGGCTGAGATCATTAGAGCTGGATACACGGTACCGATCATTATGAGATGGCACTGTGCGCAACCACAACATACGATATGCCATATATCCGTCAGGACCATAATGTTCTAGACAGGGACTCACCATAGGTCATTCCACAACCAATTGTAGCCCAGTGGACACACAAACAACAGGGTGAGATGGCGCACACACGGTGCTGATGAACGCCTAGACAACCACTGCACTTCAATATTACGACGGACGTTAACAACAGCTACAAACGTGGCTGCTGGTCTGCACCTGTGGGGCTTTGCACAGTTTGGGCCCTTGGTTGCGGCTGGACCGAAGTTGGCTGCAGCAGGCATGGACGTGATGGCTGTTCTGGATTTATATCACTCCATTCCCAGTGGTTGACAGGCCCTGTCGAGCTCTTATGTCACTGATGCGTGAAAACTTTGAAATGAGTCCTAGTTCGCTCCAGCCACCATCACTCAAGTTGGCACCTCTTAGCTGCCGAGAACATAATGATAGGGTCCAGGACAGAGCTCAGTATTGATGTCACTATAGTGCTCCTGATTGTAGAGTTGACGCCCAACGACATCAGAACCATAGGCTCTTCTCGTAAAGACAAGAAACGCGCCGATACCACCCTTTCCGACGGGGAGACCGTGTCTAGCTTCAGGCCATTGACTTGACCTCGTTGCTTACGCTCTTGGACAAGAAAGGAACGATAGAGAACGCCGATAGGACCTGGAACCGAACGCACATTCTGCGTATCCCATTGATCAGGCAGAGTAGGACGACCACGGAGTCGCACAGGCACTCGAAGGTGGGCAAAGTATCCCTGTGCCGCCTACTTCGCAAAGAATTCCGTCATCCGATATAGAATTCATACGCTATCACCCTTCTGTCCTCTCTAATGTGCCAGCTGATACTTGGGAAGGCCATCTCCCGATGTAGACAACGTCAACATGCAAACCATTGACGAGTTTTCCATGATCCCCAAATCAGTCAACCACCCCATGGAAACACTCTAGAGCAGCTTGATGCTCAGTATGTAGCCGGACCGGAATGAATTGGGCCCACCATGAGACAGAGTTGAGTACATAATATACGGAGATGGACTTGCTGCAGTTCATGTTCGCACTGTTACTGTGGCGACTATATGCTTTTCCTTGAGCGGATGTCTCTTCATAATGAAAGACTCCATCCATTATAATTTCATCATCAACCTTCGCTTGTAGAAGACATATATCACTTCATATATATTACCGCACCTACATCAATAATTCGATAAAAAAATGCGCTGAGTTCGCCACTCCGGCGCAGGCTTATATCAACTATCTTGACTCTGCATGCTCAGCTTTCGCGCGTAGCATGCATGTCAAGACAGCAGACCTACCTTTTGCAGAACGAGGGACCACAGCGTGCACGTCGTACAAGAATCATACCCTTCCACTCGGGGATTGTTCTGTGAACATGACCTTAGAACACTTACGAGTACCAACGACGGGAAATCCTATTATTAAACTCAGTTAAGGCTATTACCACATGTCCCTTCGCTGCTGGAGGGAGTTCTGCTAGATGTGTCGCACGCGATGGAATACCTGTTCCTGTCTGCAACAAGACGAAGAATGGTTGGCCAACGTGTGCAGAGGGGCGAGCCTGAATGGTTCTGAGGGATGAAATGCATAGGTGTGTCCAACTCTCTACGCAAAAATGGGCACGAAATAGTATGAAGAAGCTGCGTTTTACTCACCCGTACTCGTACCACAACTGAAGATTCGGGTATGGCCTTAGCAACTATGCGGAGTGTAGCTGGTGTGCTGGTGTACTGATGATAAACCCCATAAAATAACCATAGATAAGAGGCTTGAAACTATGCATTAGAGTTGCTCTGGCTGCCAAGCCTTGGCGTTCTGTAAATAGGTTGTAGGTGCGTTTCGAAACAGCTTGAGCACGATGTCCAGGGTCAACTATTTCTGTCTCCAGGTTCAGGAGTTGGTCCACAGTGGGATATCAGACGATACGCAATGTGATGAAATTAGATTTCAAGTCGTCCTATGTTGATAAATGGCAATCGGAAGATACTGACCGTGCTCGAATTCGCTCCACATGAGGCCGCTGGTAAAACACGAAGTATGCAAAGACAGGAAGGTCGCAGAGCGATATATTGACGAGTAG
Organism: Astraeus odoratus; assembly: GCA_016618355.2. NCBI lineage: Eukaryota > Fungi > Basidiomycota > Agaricomycetes > Boletales > Astraeaceae > Astraeus > Astraeus odoratus. The sequence continues at coordinate 4,186 of JADGIP010000765.1, read as the reverse complement.
GATCCGGAGTCGGAGTCCGTAGTTGGAGCTTACATACGTAGTTGACCTTTTCTGCGCTGAGCATATTTCGAAGCCGTCCTATGAACTTATGCACACTACCATAGACGTCCAGCACCGTGCAACATTGTCTACCTGGTCGTGTAACAGATTTAATGCCCCGGGAGCTTCGTCCGCGAAAATCACGTCCTGACTATACCGGGTTAGCGGGCCGCGATACCGACGACGGGGCGAACGTGGCCGGTCCGTCTAGCAGTGCAGCCTGGGTTGCAGCCGAGGACACAGACAGCTCATTCACGCCTCAGCGTGCATCTTCGAAGAAGGATGACATCGAGAGCTCCAGTGACGTTGACTCTGACTCTGACATGGAGGTCGACGAAGATGTCGCGAAAACCCGAACGGCGGCAAAGTTGGCCCTTCGTAGCAACGCAGCTTCTTCTGTTGTAGCCCCTTTGAAGAAGCGACCGATGGAACCAGTAGGTAGGTCGCCGTCAAAACCTCAACATGGCACCACCATATCGACACCAGCACTCCAATTACCAGCAACTCGGTCAGCGAAGACATACTCTTTGCCTAGCACCCATCATCGGCACCGCGCCATTCCAATCTTTCACCGTTTTGAAGAAGTAGAAAGATTGGAGCATCCCCCTGCTCTCTTCGAGGAACCCAAAATCACGTTCACCAACAGCATGACTACTAACCACCCCCTGACCGACAGGATAGGCAAGGCGTGGGGCTACAACGTTGGTCCAGGTCCGGTCTGGGAGCTATTGGAGGATCGCTCGTGCTATAAGGAGTCCACTCATCCAAAAGCCGATTCTCGGATGGAATCTTCCAGGCGCCCCAGAGTCTATGAGAACATAAAAGTGCGGGAGGGTTGGGAAGTGCTAGATTATCAGTGTGTGATGTATATTTCTTCCGTAGTCTTATGCTAATTATCTATTACTGCTACGCGCCAGTGACGCTCTCGTATATCTACCTACGGGTGTTGTCACGAATGACGAGGGGTGTTCCCAGCCCCCTCCGGCTGTTGCCTGCTACATGGGTCCCTATGGAGAACAATCCCGAGTGCTGTTCAATATGTTTGACAGTCACTGTACATGTATGTTCCTTTTACTTTCTTTTAGGGCTCTCGAAAACGAGTTGTTTCCAAAGCGGAATATTTCGAAGGGGGAAAGTCATACGTTTTCAACGCCGGATCGCCTGTGTGGGGTATCGATTGGTGTCCCACCTATACTGAGGATCGTCCATGTAGGTTCTCCTATCAACTGCTTTCCAGGTTATCTTATACAGTTCAAGGTAGACAGTTCAAGCAGTACTTGGCCGTCGCTCCTTTTCCATCCCGTTCTCATGCTCCATGCATTGGTGCCAAAGTACAACGTCCAGCGCCGGCCTGTGTGCAGATATGGGCATTGCGACCCAGTGTACCTGGTACGCAAATGTCGGTAGATGGTTCTGAGCGTGATTCCGGCGAAGTGCAGTGCGAGATGATCTTGTGCGTGGAAAACGGTCCAGCTCAAGACATCAAGTGGTGTCCCTTGCCTGCTCATGACAGGGTTTGTTGCGTGTTTCGTTCACTTACGTCTCTGACCCTGTTGAGATAGTGGGCCGACGACAGGCCGCTTGGCCGTCTTCGGAAACTGGGGATCCTCGCAGGCACCTTTGAGGACGGCTCGTTGTCCATATACATCGTCCCAGACCCCACGGACCTGAGTAGTGTCCAACGAGACACATCCAGCCCAGTTTTTGGTCTGTTACTTCCTTCCTTCACGCCGCGTTTATGCTAACTATGTACAGTGAAGGCCCCTGAACCAGCGTTGCGAATAGAGCTGGAGGGCACATCGTGCTGGTCCCTTGATTGGGCCAACAGTGAAGTCCTTGCTGTGGGTTGCACGAATGGTCGGTCCTAAACGTCCTTCTTGGCCTGTCTCTCACGATGAACAGGTTACATCGGCGTGTATAACATTGGCGATGCATTGCGAAAGGGCATCGGCCCGAGTGAGGATCGTTTGTTATGGATCCTAGGATGCCTGCTGACACGTAATCCTTCTACGGCTTCCTTAGACATCCCCCCAACCCACTTCATTTGCGTGCACCAATCTGCGATCCGTGCTGTCACCTGGATCCGAGTTCCGCCGACTAAAGCGAACGGAGTCCTTGCCATGGATGAGGATCCCACCGTGATCGCGAGCGGCGGTTATGATGGTGTGGAGTGCCTCACTGATGTTCGCGAACCTTATGGTCATGTAGTCAATCGGACACGAGGTGTGTGATTATGGTCATATCCGTTGAGTGGTCATACAAATTGCTCGGTTGTAGACGTGATCAACACTACTTCGTATTCCGTCTTTGCGGCTGGTGCTGTCATGATCGACCATGACAGTACAGTTAAAGTGTATTCCGTGTCACCGAGTATGCTTGGGCGAGGTCATACACTGATGGAGCCAGATGGCCCTGTATGGGTAAATACGGAACTGAGCCCTAATTGCCCGCTTTGTCTGATCATACATTCCCTTAGAGCGTGAGTGCATCAGATTATCATCCGCAGCTGGCTGTCGGATCCGCCGATGGGTCATGCTCAACAACCAACTTGCTCAAATCGACACGAAGGGGTGGACTCGTGGTAAGGCATGTTCTCGATGACAGTGCTTGCAATCCGCCTCATGGACACTGCAGCCCTTTTTCGTGCACAAAATCTATCAGATGGACTTCAGTCGGAAGACGGGTGAATTCCGCATGCTCGAGTGGTTCCTTCCGCACGTCAGTGTGCTCCCTCGTTCTCGTTGCTGATCACACCCAACATTTTTGTCCTTGCAGGTGACGCAGGAAAGGGGACCTGGAGCGAAGAGCAAAACGGAGACCGGAGAGGACGACACGACGGGAACAGGCCATAACACGGGTGTATGGCCACCAGAAATTGGGATTCACCGAGTAGCTTGGAACACGGGGAATGGACTTGCATGTGCGCAGTTGTTGGCATCTGCAACAGGCTCAGGGCTCTGTAGGGTCGACTGGCTACAAGGAAGATGGTTTAGAGAGAGGGTACCGTATGTGAGTGTGCCGAAAATGAGGAGGGAGGTTGAGGGAGACGATGACTCGGCTGATGATGGTTTGGAGTAAACGTTGGAATACCAGGTGGTTAGGTATATCGATTTCATCAGCACCAGCGTATATTCTATCTGACTGGTAGGTAGTAGAAGGTGAATAAAGTACCGTAAATGTTGCGTCCCCTCTTGAAGAGAGAAGAGGTATCCAACGGGTGATCTGTAAAGCCTTCCTTCAATCGATATATTGTAGTAAAAGAAAGGGAACAAACGTATGTGCACCAGTCAGCAGCACTTCGACCGACGTTTTTAACGGGCCCCAAACTTGTTCTTATCCCGCAACCGCTGACGATTCTCCTTCCTCAACCGTCGTTTCTCTGCCTCGCCCCCAGCACTGTCGTCTCCGTATGACTTTTGTTTCGCCAAGCTCCATAGCCAGGCAGGATAGTCCGCGTCCGCCATGGCGAGTACGGGTTGCTGTCCTTTCAGATAATTTAGCCCTGTGAGCACCGTTCCTGCAGGACACGACGAAAGTGGTACTGCACGAGATAAAAACGCAGTGTCATGAGATTGAACGGTACTGCACTAGGGTGAGGTGAAGACTTACTGGGTTCGTCGGCGGGCAGTTTGGCGGGAGGTTTCTTGGTCGCGTCTTTCGGTGCTTCTGAGTCGTCGCTTTTGGGGCTCGCGGCATAGCTACGAGAGAGGCGAAGAGAAAGGGCTTGACGACATGATGCGCGGGCGCGACAGGCAAGGAGAGACATTATTATTTGAGATATGGTGCGGCACGACGGCCGCTGTGTGTCGTCCTCGGCTGTTACCGACTGTCACACGATTCAGAGTCGTGTAGATAGTTTGTCTAACAACTCTGTATGCTATTCTATCACATCATTTATTGCACATGGCCAACACGATGGACTCTGTGTTAGAAATAGAACTACAACTTAGAAGGTGTGCTCTATACTCAGGAGTATTCCACCGTACCAAATTTCAATAGCCCGACAACACTGGTCCTCGAACTCACCGAGACAGTGTGTTACACTTAAAAGTGGACGAGTTCCCACTCGCACAATGAGGCCAGGATGGCGGAAACTAGATTGCGAGAACTGCGGGAACAGAATACAGGCGGGCACTCTAATACTACC
>JADGIP010000764.1:0-11941 GCA_016618355.2 Astraeus odoratus | reverse complement strand
GTCTCTGAGATCACGTTTGATACAGCGTGCGGCGGGAGTCAAGACGGGGGACTAGACGGGTCCATAGAAGAGGTGATCAAAAGGCCCGCGATTCACCTGCAGGGCGTCGCGATTCATCTGCGGGGCGAAGGGCATCAAATGGTACTGTTGTTGTTGTTGTCGGTCGGAGCGTTGGTGCCGCTGACCACTGCAGATGCTGTGGGGGTATACTACTTACTGCCAGGGGGTGGTAGGGGACTATTTAGACCTGTACTAAATGCTGTACGAAATGTATATGTCAAGTTTTGTTTTCGAAACCCCTTGTCATCCGCGTTCCCACATTTGCCTAGTGGTTCTCCCGAATTTCTTCTCAGTGAGGTGTCCGAGATGCTGCAGCAGAAGGTGAGTCGTCAGGTGAACTATCCAGCTTTTACAAACTAGCTAGTTCCCGCTCACCACTCACACTGGCACTCCCCCTCAATTCCCCTCGCCCCCTTGATCAAACAAATCACACACAAACTCCCTGCTACCCCTTACACAAACCTTTATCCCCACTCACAACCCTGCATAACGCGGAGAAGTGTTGGTTCTCGTCAAGCTTGCATTATTATCAGCTTCAGCTAGATTTTTTGAATTCCCTAAAGTGCCACATGTACAATACACCGTCCAATTGCCGAGGCCGATGGCGATGGTCATAACGTATGATGTGTCCGGCCACGACATAACACCAACTCTATTGCACAGGGTATTAAACCTTACTGAGACCTCCGTGCGCCAACCACCATGCTGCAAGAATTTCTGCTACAGTACCTGATACGACTCTGTGCTCACAACCCTCTCACATGAGAAGGCCACATCCTCCCCATCGACTCGTTCCACGCGAGTAATGTCCACACCAGCAATACTCCCCTGTGCGACAAAAGTCACCTGTACGGGGAAGAACGCAGCGACGTCGTCTCCGGTGACGGAAAACTCGAGTGTGCCCGAGCGCGCATCATCTGCATTGATCCGCGGGATGTGCCAATCCAAGGCATGGTTGTTAGGGTTGAGTGACCAAGTTGACGATTCAGCGTGATTTGAGACAGTAGGATAAGAGCCGCCACTTCAAGATCGTACATGTGTGACTGAGCCATGAGTACTAGTGGTAGTAGAGGGCCACTTACGGAAGGGGGATAGAGATGACGACATCATAAAGCGTTAGCTGCTCGTTGTCGAGCTCGTATTCGATGTTTACATCGGATGTACCGTCGTTTGAAGGAGAAGGCCAACAGTTTACTAAGATAATGCCGTCAATGGGTCTTAGTCTTCGAGATGTAGTCAAGGCAATACGAACTCGACAGTGGGACATGGCTTTCATCATTGCCAGCATAGCGCCATTTGAGCAACCCAAGAGCCTGTCCGACAGGGAACGCCTTCGAGGGGTCTTTGAGAGCAATAACCTTCTCGCTTGCACCAGGAGCAAATTTAGTAACACTAGGGTGTTGTTTGAACTGAAGGTCCGTTCCGAACCCTAGAGCGAGAGGTGACAGCGACAATCGGATATGGGCAAACTGAGCATCAGAAACCTGCAGATTCATTTCTCCACGCAAATCCAGTGATTTAGCACCACCCTCGCGCAGTAGAGAAATGGATAGCTTCTCCTGAACCACGATGTGCACACTGTAATAATACGTGTATCACACATCCCTGTAGAGTTGGAGCATAGGCGTACCTCTCGTGGGTAATGGTGGGTAAGCTGCTCCGTACATCCGTCTTGGCAGGAGTGGGAGTCTCAATTGGTACCGGTGTTGATGGCGCCGACATCTCCTCGGAAGAAAATGATTCTCCACCAAGGACCTCGAGCAGTTCTGCTTGCCGCGTCTTCTTACTCCCGAGTTTCATACCACCACTCTTGAACGCAGGTGGCTTGGAAGCAGCGGGTGCAGGTGAGGCGGTACGTGTAGGGGTAGATTCCGAGCTTTCAAATCGAGAGACCGGCGAATAGCCGGTCACCCCACCACCAAGGTAAGACGAGCCACCTCCCATACCGCCGAGGGCAGCTGCGCGTTTTTGCTGCTCACGACGTTGCATCTCGAGTTGACGTGCGCGACGCTTCAGCTCTTCTTTCGCTTCAGCTTCCTTGTTCTGTCAGAAGTGATATATAAGTGCACGCGGAATGCGACCAACAATCAAACAAAACGCACACGAGCGATTATCTCCTGGATCTTCTCCTCGTGCGACTCCATTTCGAGAATGCTGCGGACTTGCATAAGGGAGACCTGTTCCCGATAGCCCAGGCTGACGATCTCATCAAAGGCACCGAGGAGCTCAAATGCGACACGGTGAATTTCGCGCTCGTCTGGGGTACGGCACATATCGGCGACCACGCGAGCGAACAAATGAAGCGTGTCTATATCTTGAAGGATATTGGATGCTTTGTTTGTGATGAGGAGAATGTAGAGGTCTTCGAGGGGCTGGTACACATAACGGACTTCGGAGGTTTCGACAGACGTGTGCTGAGAGTTGGTGGGGATGAGTTTTGGGAAAGAGGCGAGCAGAGAATCAATGCGTGTTCTTGTCATCGGATGAAACTGCCGAGAGAGGACGGCTACGACGATGTAAGTATCCACCTAGACAGCAGAGTCGCAGAGCGCACCTTTACCGCCTTTGGTGCATATTGAAGCCGCCAGCACAACCTGCGGGATGGTTTGTAACACGGTGAAGAGCAGACTGGCCACTCACCATCCTGCTAGTAATGCGGTTTCTTTTGGTGCCTTTGTGATGCCAACGAGGACCAACGCGAATATGACGAGTCAGCTTAGAGCACCGGTCGAGGCGGGTGCAACGTCGGTGGTGTGTGTGGGACACATTTACCACCTTTGGGTACCGGCGACACCATTGACAGAATTATTCACAACGTTTACAGAATATTCATAGGGTATGTACATACAATGACGATAACCCTCGACCTATGATCGAGAGAAACACCAAACGAACAATCTCACATAGCACTCCGTTAGATCGATATGCGGTCATCAACCCCATTTATGCTAAAGTAAAAATGCTTAGAGAATCGTACGCAGAGACCTAAGAGTACATCGTTTCCTAGCAATTAGGTGCCACCTTAGCTAACTGCTGTCTGAAGCGCTTTAGCCGGCTCTGTGCAATGGAAGTAAACAGTAATTCATGATCCTCGTCATGGAAGAATGCCTTGTTGTGTGCAATCTCATGCGCAATAATGAAATACCTGAGTCAACGCGGGTCAGATCGTGTCTTTCTCGGCAAGAAAGGCACTCATACCATGCTGTGAACACCGCAGCTTTGTCGTCATCGCTACCGCGCAACAAATAATAATCTGTAGAGTCGAAAATTAGCCGACTGTCAAGTGAGCCGCAGGCTCGTAGAAAGAACTAACGTTTGCGCTCAAAGTGAGCAAGGTTGAGGTATATAGCGCAGCTGCGATTGAAACCCATCAGCTCCACATCTGCACTGTGCCAGAATATGTGAAGTTTCTTCGATTCTAAGTCGAATACTTCTCCCAAGTTCGAGAGGACCAGTGAAAACTGCTCAAGCTCTGCCAACGGAACCTCTCCAGATTGGGCTGCGCGATTCACAACTCAGAATCTGTGTCCCAATCTAAGGATAGACGTACGAGTTTTGAATACCGCCATTCCGTCCTTGGTACGGATTCCTTGAAACGCATTAGACATAAGGCAACAACTGACTATATGCGAGACAACCTACCACAAGACTTGAGATCCGTCTGATGCAGACCAGAGCAATATTTGACATCACGTTTCTTTTTCTCCCTTCTGAGGTTCTCGGTGTTCTGATGGATTGTCCTGTCCGAACTACCATCGTCGCTGGTGCACATGTTTATGGCCTCGCCGACTAAATCCTCTATAACAGCAATGAGTAAGCAATAGCACTGCGTTGATTTACAAACCCATTTCCGCGGGCATAAATCCTCCTGCAACCCTCGACGTCTTAGTAGGCCACCTAAAAGTCTTGAACCAGCCTCGTAAGGGAGATGGCGACTTAGGTATTGACTGTTGAGATTTCAGTAGCCCTTTGGGTATACTTGATGATTCTGGAGAGATGCCAGTCGTGACTGAGGTCGGTGAGTCATGGTAAGTCAGCGTTAGGTATTACATGGGTGAATGGGCTAACCTGGCGGGGGATGTGCGTTGTTTTTGATGAAATCGACTACCAGATGTCAGATTGAAGAGGTTAGTCAGCCGAAAGACTACCTTACCATCATAACCACGACGTCGCAGATCATCTAAATCTGCGTCTAATATCGTCATAAGTGACGACGTATCGTGTACTTTGTGGATCTTGAAAAGAAGGCGACAAAGAGCGACAGACATGCTGCATTTGGAACCTTTAGGTACTGCCTGACGCGAGTCATAATCGCCTACTTACTCGTACCAGTCCTGTTTCACTTCCGTTGGGTCGTCCGTAACCCAGAGTATGTATTTCCCATCTTTGGTCGCTTCTACCCCGGCGAGAGCTTTCTCGCGCACGCTGGGAATCTTGGTAACACCTTCTACTGCATGTCGTAAGTTGAGACATTTCGTGATATGTAATTGCTTGCAATATTTGACCGTGAACTTCTCCGGCTCGTTATGCCACTTCGCAGGGTCGACACCCGACCGGCGTGCGCTGTCTTGATCGTAAAGGAAGATCTCGACTCTCTTCAGCACATGTCTGCGGAGGCTCTCCCCGTCCTTCTTCGAAACATCCCCTTTCTCCACGATATGCACGACGTTGACACTCAACGTCTTGGCGCCCATGTCCCTGTAAAAGTCTTTTCAGAGACGGTAAGTAGAGATCGGAATTGGACAAGTGATTCCTGCCTACTGTCAAATACTTCTTCCTTGGGTGCGATGAATACGTGATCCCCGAACAAGCGGAGGCTCTCCATATCATCGGCAATTAGTATTTTATCTGCTCGTTCCAAAACCATCTCTCGGGTTTCTAGAGCACCCGCCGTGGAATTTGGCTCCCGCTTTCTTCGAAAACCTAGGAACATCTTAGTATTCCTTATTCTAACTTTCGTATCTCTCGATAAGCCGTGGTACCCGGCTGCAACCTGTCGAAAGTCATCTAGATATCTGGAGAGACTTCAACAGCACCCAGCAGGGGGGTTATAGATACTCACTTAGAAGAATGTCTGGCTTTCTGGAGATAGCCATGTGCATCTCGTAACAGAGCTTCTGCAATGTCCACACAGTCTGGCTTCAACTTCGCTCCACACATTTGTAAGAAATCATTCGCTATGCGGCTAAATCTAACGAAGTTGAACAGATCACGATGGTGCTCGTTCACTTCATTGGGCCATTCCAAGAAACATTCTCGAGGTTGCACCCACTCGACCGAAGTTGCTGCGTTATCGCCACCAGCACCGTTGGGATATACAGGAACAATCCTCAGACTCGAAAGTTCTTTCACCTCCTCTGCGGTAAAACCTGGATATTGATGAGACACGAACATCAAGATGGTTATCCGTTTGCGCCGCACCTCCTTTACGGGAAAGTAATTCAAAGTAGCCCTGAGCTTGCTTTCTCGTTTGGGGCGGATTTTTCCGCAGGGCTTGGGCTATAGCGGAGGTGGGAGGTCGTTCTTTGATCCTTAGACGGGCAGCGGCCTTCGAATGAACTGTGTTGTGCAGCCTCTTGAAACCAAGTAGTTCCCACTCTGGAGAGGTGAATACCTATGAAAAATCCAACTGCATGTTCTAGCGAGTGTCATTCGGAACTGACCTCTTCTGGAGTCCCGAGTTGTGCATGTATGACCTTCCCACAGGGAATAAAAGCTACATGCAGGAAATCTGCTGGGTTGTAATCAGGATATAGCTTCTCAACATTGGTGATGAGGAAGTCGAGGGCAGCCTTCCTAACCGGCGTTTCAGGGCTGGAAGCTTTGGCGATTATTACATCCAATGGTGGATAATTCCTGAGCCCTAGGGTGAGGAGGGGGAACAAAGCTAATCAAGGACGTCAAATTTATCGTCGCAAGTGCAGAAATAAATCCTGACCATCCATCGGGTATCGAGAACCTGATCCGTCCCGCCAATGGATAATTGGAAGCCCGAGCTCGACATATGGATGCTGTGGAACGTAAAGATCAGTGATGCAGTGAAATTGACCATCTTCGCTTGCAAAAATGCGACTGTTCTGTACTTCTGCGCGCTCCTCACCAGGCATCGAGCGGTAAACTCGATCAAGATAAGTAGCCAGTCGATGTGGATGGCACTGAGAATGCGGCAAACTATATTTGTTTGGTTTATAGAGGAACCGTAGCTAAGACACAACCCACCGTTCTTTGATTTGCATCCAAGGAACATTCCGTCTAACACCAAGCTCCTGCAGAACGTTGTCGAATTCCACTACTTGGATGACAGCTAAGTCACCAAAGAGATCCGCTTCCGGGAAGAACGCCTCGGTGGGTTTCTTTTGCCCTTGACTTGTCGGGATGCACTCCACACCTCGCATCATTTCGACAACTGCCTCCCTTTCCGCAGGATCGAGCGACGGCCATAAGGTATTCAATACATTAATGACCCTGTTCGAAAAGCGGAGTGATAGACGGATGTCGTGCTCACGTGCCAGTCCCGGGCCGGTGATGTGGCGAATCCAATCCACGATAGACATCTCTTGCCAACCTAGTGATGTTCGTACCGCATCAGGCTCCAAGCGGGAGGTGAATGAGATGGGTATGGTATCAGGTGGTAGGGGATCGTCTGTAAGGATACATGAACCCCATCCCCGGCGGTCCACAAACTTACAAATGTCACTCAGTCCAGCACGGCGTGTTCCTCGGAGAGGCTTGAATTTAGCCACAGGAATGAATTCCTTTTTCCACCTCTCTCCAGCCTCTGTGACTCCTTCCTTGAACAACCTGACCCACCATGCAATGCAAGCGACCATCTCCTCCTCCGATAATGTGCGCTGGGCGAGCTCATCCCTAACGTCGCGGAATGTGTACGTAGTCACCTTGTATCGTCTAGGAAGGTCCGCTATCATGGTTTTGTCAAGTGGTACTAAAGAAGGGTCGAGCACAGGGCGTTGCTTCATAAACAAAGCGAACTCTGGATGAGGCTGGCGAACGTCCTTGGAGTCTCGGATCCCGAGATTGGAAACAATAGGGAATGATGGGCTTATCGAACACTCGAAGAAGGCGTGCCGCAAAAGATCTGCTACTTTGGGGTCGGGAGTCGAAGGTCGAAAGGTGAATGATTTCATGATGAATAGACCCTCTTTTTGCGCTTGATCGGCGCCAGATGGCCACACGTCACGTACATGGCTCATGGCTCGCTCATACATTAGGCGAGCCATAAACCCACCAATGTACAATAATTCCTCATTCCATTCTGTGGACGGGTATCAGTCGCTACGGATGAAAAAGATAAAAGGATCTGACTTTGTATTTGACCATTTCTACGTTCGCAAGGATATGAGTCCGAGTGTACTCATAGCAAAATGCAGACGCACGCTAAGTCGATCAATCCCCGCTCCATAGTGGGTATGAACCGACTGGATAGATGAATTGCGATACCTGTCGTCTGTACCGTGCTTTGGCCCTTATGGACTATTAGACTCATTCGTTGAATACATGCTAGCTACGCACGACGAACAACCTTGCGCCATGCTCCCTAGAAGAACAAAACGTTCATGAGCTGCCAGTGTTTTGTACGGTCCACTGAAGTACTGACTCAACTGGTTCGCCGTAGAGTCCCTGTGGCCCACTAAAAACACTACCAAGACCGCCACTATCATCTTCGTTCAGATGCGCAACGCGCTGGCATTCACTCATCGAGAACTGGGAAGAGTGCACTTCAGAAAGATCCGAAGGCACGATATATGATCATACCTGTACCGCTTCAAACAGGAAACTTTTGGGGGGTCCTTTCTTTGTCGCAGCTTGGATACCTTTAATCATTTCTTGTGATGGGTTTGAAGCTACTTCAGCAGAATATAACGTATATTCCGTAGAGAAAATTCTCTCCGAATGAAGAGGGGTCTCAACGAGCGAGTAAGTACCATTTGTCTCTGCACTCTTTCCAAAAAAACCCCGCTTTCTCGCTGGATCACCATGAGACTTGATCTTCTTCCGAAGAGGATGTCCACTTGACCCCGCACTGTAGGCCCAACCAGTAATAACAACTGTCATTTGCTGATCTAATGGTTGTGCCTCAGGGGAAGCTGTTCCGACATTGAGAGAATGTCTCACTGATAGTCTTCACAGACTTAATTGACATTGCCTTTGAGGGACCAGCAGCTTTCAGGTCTTCCGGTAACTTCATTCCTACAGGATCCTTTCGAGTTCTGCGGATCGTTGACAGAACTGAACCATCGAAGCGGACAACAACTTCGGTGACGTTCGCCAGAAACGTCAAAGCAGTACTGATAAACCGCGACAAGTCGAATGGCTTTGGGATAGATGTCAACACATCGGGCTTGAGATCCATTTCGAAGATGGTCCATTTGTTGACATCGCAAGGCCTAGACTCCACCAGTAACTGAATACTTCATTAGAGAACACCTTTCGGAAGTAAGTGATTGTAATACCTGATCATCATCGTAAAACAACCTCTTTCGCATACCTGCACGACATATAAATCACGTGGAGTATGGTCCAGGTTGAGAACCCAACTCACCACCGGAGACAATAACGGGCGAGTCCGTCACGCTAAAAACGCTAAAGAACCCTATTGCGCATTACAAATTATGCTCGCATGACCAGGACGCGGATCAAACGTACCAACACCAAAAGCTCCAATCTTCTGCTCGTCCGGATTGCCCTCCGCTGGGGTCACATTAGTATTGCCTCAGCTGCTTGTAAAATCCTTGGACAGACCAATATTTACAAGGCGTTCCCAGTCCATGGCAGTGAAAGGCTCTCCGTCGTTTCGCACTACCCACCGAGATAACTTGACGGGGATACATCAACGACTGTCCTTGTGTAGCAAGACGTTATGAACCTACCTGAACCTTGTTCAAGTCACAGGTACATTCCTTCTCCGTTCCTTCTTCAACTGTGACAATATCCCCGGACTGAAACTCGATTTCCACGGCCCGAGCCCGCGCATCATCAGCATTCTGGAGTAATTCTCGGAACACTTAAAAGTATTCAAATGACATCGAGTCTTGCCGCTGAGTCCAGATGCAATGTCTAAACTCCGCTTCATCCACTCACCAGCGAACTCTCCTGGATACCTTGCAAGGATCTTATCCACTAAAGCGCGACTGTTCACATTAACACGTAAGTGTTGGTCGTTCCCACTTGACGCAATAGTCATCTGTGTATGAGCTGTCACGAATATATACCCTTCTTTACACTTCATGAGACCCACCTTGAAACTGTGATCTCAGATACCAGTGATGAAGTCCGAGTCGATGCTAGCACTGGTGTCAGAAATAGTGTGCTGCCAGAAGTCTTGCGAGAATAAGAGCCGAGCACCCCCCGCACTTTGTAATGAACACATTGTTTGTGTGAATTTCCACTCACAGCTTGGCAGTACCAGTGCCACACTCCAGGAACGTATTTTCAACCGTACACACCTAGCTAGGATAGTCAGTGTCCAGTCATATCTCCAGAATCTTGGGATCTTCACCGAGATGTGCACATAGGTGATTATTCACAATGCGCAGCAACTGTTTGGTAGTTATGTTTGTGTCCAAGCTCCAAGACTTGTAATACTAGACCGTTCAAGTACTTAGTGGCAACCCTCAACAACAACACTTGCACATCCGGGATCCACACTAAAAGTTTTATCCGTCATAAGCAGTTTCCTGAACCGTCAGGAACACCGCTGGGTAACCAGCCAATCATGTCCGATCAGCCGCTCATTGGTTCGTTTCAGCCGTTCTACAGTTAATTTCAGGTGGTCTCTGACGGGGTACTTTCAGAACCCCAGAGTCAACTTCGGAAGACTATATATACTAATGACACACTCTGCCTGGTCGTCTGATCTTCCTCTACAACTCTGCTCTTGGGTGCGACTATGACGGCCCGCGACCGCGGTACATACAAGTTCATGGTGTACATGCACTTATTGCATATCCTTGCATACTTCTACTTGAACACAATGGCAAGGAATGTATACGATACAGTACCGACTACCGCCTCCGACAACGAATAAAATCACTAAAGGCGACCGAATTTGTCTAATGGTGGTCGGCTAAATGTACGCTAGAACAGGTGGTGATTAGTTGTGCAAAAGGACAGGATAAGGAGAGCGCACTTCTGGGGTCGGCTTGTTCTTCAAGATATCCTCAATCTTCTCCAAAATTTCAGGCGTGAGTTTGGGGATGACTTCCAAGGCCTTCAAGTTATCGACAACATACTCCGGCTTGCTCGCACCTAGAATAACAGTACTCGTATTAGGGTTCCGTGCCACCCAAGCTAGCGCCAAGTGCGTCACACTACAACCGAGTTCTAAAAAAAGGTCTGAGATATCGTCCAGAGCAGCCCACACCTAGAGGGTACTTACCCGTCTCCGCTAGCTTACTGAGTTCTCTAACTTTCCTTATCTTTTCACGTCCTCCCTCTCCATCGAAGCTCTTGACGGTGTCTTTGAAGTAGTTTGCATGAGTAGCAAGACGAGAGTCTGCTGGAATGCCATCGTTGTACTACAAGGTATAATGATAAATATGGGAACGTTAAAGGACAGAACCGCTAATAAACCTTTCCAGTGAGCAAGCCACCAGCCAGTGCTGACCACACAGTGGTACCAATAGAATACTTCTTGTAGAGGGGTGCATACTCTTTCTCGGGGCGTTCACAGTGTAACATGCTGTCAGTATGTTTGGTTATTGGCATCCACGGTGTCATATCAGGATACAGCGTACTGGTGCTGGTACTGTTCAGCGATTGGCGCAATGAGATTGAGCTTGTCGGCGACATCTACAACGGTCACTCTCAAACGAACCCTTATACCAAGAAGCACTACTGACGATATGCCTCCTCGATGTCACGAGCGGACCACTCCGACGTAGCCCAGTAGAAAGCCTAAACGCGTATTAGGTGTGACTGAGGGATGCCCTGCATGGACTATTGCAAAGAAATGCGCACCCAACCCTTCTCTATTACATAATTGAATGCACGAACAATTTCTTCAATAGGGGCTGTTGACGAATTAGCTGTGATCTACCCCACTATCTTGGGATACTGACTAGAATAATCTGGTCGGTGCGCAAAAATGACATCAACATAGTCGAGTCCTAGACGGAAAAGGGACTCTTGTGTTCCCTCGATGATGCTGCGCAGCTCGTAAGCACGAACACGACAATCTAGAACATCACATACTGTTTCCGCGATAGACCATTGTCATTGGGGCCAGATCTTGTACCAAAGAATATTTTTGTAGTAATGACGAGATCACTTCGGCGGTATCCAAGTTCCTTGATCACTCGACCCCTGTTAAGCGTGAACAATTTTCGTTTCACCGTTCCGAGGGTAACACGCACAGCTCTATTTCTGACCGGCCTTTGGAGTAAGTCTCTGCGGTGTCAAACATGTTGATGCCATTCTCGAACGCAACTTTGATGATTTCCAGGAGAACTAGTAGGTATTCTACCATGTCACATGGATGCATCCGCTCACCTTGGCCGGATCACCAACGACAGTTCCACCCAAAGTCAGCCCTACCAATTGACAAGGTCAGTAAGTACGTGTACATCAATCGCTAGTAGGTGCTGATAATTCCTTACATCCACCAAGTGAAAACACTGGAACACGAAGGCCACTGGAACCCAAGCGGCGGAAGGGCATGTTTTTGGGATCGAATTCGATTTTGACATTGGACATGGTGGCAGCTTCAGAAGAGCGGGTGATTCTTTGGCTAAAGGAGAGCGAGGGTTATCACAGCGTATGTGGTCTCCGGTTACTTGTGAGCAAGCTATATATAATATCCTGAATTCGAACTTCGGTACCGAGTTCCATCTAGTCTTGCTAAGCAGATGCAACACGATTATCA
>JADGIP010000763.1:0-11943 GCA_016618355.2 Astraeus odoratus | reverse complement strand
GTCTGCTTCAACGAGGCAGTCGTACCCGTTTCCCTGGCTTGTGGTCATCGGTGGTGCAGAAGTTGTCTTATGGGGTACCTTGCGGCTGCGGTGGACAACAAAACATTCCCCCTCACCTGCCTTGGTGACGACGCGTACTGCAGTGAGCGGATCCCGCTCAGCCTCGCTAGGGAGCTGCTCTCTGCAGCTGACTTCAACGCCGTCGTCGAAGCAGCATTTTGGACACATGTCCACAGCCGTCCAGATGAGTTCCACCATTGTCCTACGCCCGATTGTACCCAAATATACCGACCCGCACCTCGTAATTCTATTCTTCAATGTCCGTCCTGCCTTGCCCGCATATGCCCTGCATGCCATATAGAATACCACGATGGATTGTCGTGCGAAGAACGGGACGTCGCGGACGACAAACTATTCTCGGAGTGGCGGTCCAACCATGACGTAAAGAGCTGCCCCGTATGCAAGGTTGCGATTGAACGCAGCGAAGGTTGCAACCACATGACGTGCACGCGCTGTCAATCGCACATCTGCTGGGAATGTCTGGCTGTGTTCCCCGGTGGCCAAGGTATTTACGATCACATGCGCTTCGCTCACGGCGGTATCGGACTATGATTGCGTTCTTATGATTACATTCTGATTAAATTGTTTTCATCTCCTCTTCACTCTAACATTCCCTTTTTTTTTCTTACGGCGATTTGCGGTTTCACATACGTTTTCTTCCCACTTCGTTTGTACGAGTAAACCGCCATGGCAATACTTTCGACTGCGTATTTATGTGCTACTTATACATGTATTCCGTCAAGCTCTCATCTGTTCAGTGCTCTTCTCCCCTCCCTCCCCTTGGCCTACTACTTTCTTGCATTAAATAGAGAAATAAATGGCCGTCTTCCATACATCATGATTATGAAACGTCCACCGTATGACATGCAGAGATTCAAGCAAAGTACTTGTACACCACAAACTACAGAGAGCAAGATCAGTACCGTATATACACGCACCAGCGTAGGGAACGATCACAGACGGAAATAACTCACGCTATCGTACGGTTGGGCGGGCGGTCTTCCGCGCTGCGGCAACGACGCGGGGAGCTCCGGCCTGTCGGTCCACGGGATCATGGTACCGTGATGGTCCTTGTACCCCTCCGCCTCGCTGGGGTAGTCCCGCAGCTCGGAGGGGTACGCGCGGCCCTCGGGGGCATACACGACAAACATGTTCGACGTGAGATGGTCGCCGCGGCGGTTCCAGAACCCGAGGCGCACCCTGTGCGACCAGCTCGCGGGGGGCGGCTCCTGCTGGGGCGGCTGCGACGCGGCGAGGCTCGGGCGCTCCATCGGGGGTGGGGGGAGCGGGTTCTCGCGCCTGGCGGCGGCGGCGGACGCATAGGGCGAGGGCCGCAGGTCGCGGTGCTGCGGGGAGGGGTCAGAGGAGCGCGGGGACGGCCTGTTGGAGTATGGCGAGCGGCGGGTGTCGTGGTGGCGCGGAGACGGGTCGCTGCCGCCCGAGTGCGAGGACAGACGGGGGTCGTAGTTCCGCGGGGAGATGTCGGGCGAGCGTCTGCCAGAGTGCGAGGACGAGCGGTAGTCAGCGTGCCGTGGGGACGGGTCGGGCGAGTACCTGGACCCGTACGGGGACCGACCGTTCCGCGGAGGCGGCGAACGGTTTGGCGAGGGGCCGCCCGAGTATGGCGAACGTCTGTGGGTGTGGTAGGGTGAGGGCTCACGAGAGGAGTCGCTGGACGACGGCTCTGGGAGGGGCGCAAAGAACTGGTCCCCGCTTGGGAGGCCAGAAGATGTCTCGGGTATCGTTGTCAGGTTGACCCCGACCGTGGGCTCGGTGCGGCTGCGTGTCAGGGGGCCACTGCTCCTGGACGACGACCGACTAACCGAAGCGGCCGGGGGTAATGAGTTGGTAAGATCGTCTGCAAAGGTAGAGTAGGGGTCGCGAGAGGAAGCCGCACTTGGCATGGACGAGTGCCTGGCCAACGGTTGTGCGCTGGCGCTTCCTCTGGAGCCCGAGCCACGCCGTGACGGCGACAGCGATGCGCGCCTCCTTTCATCTGTGCCGTGGCGCGGCTGTTCATAATATGTTGGCGTCCGGACGATGCTGGCGGAGAATGTCGGCTGAAGATCGCCTCTGGTGGTAAAGGACTCCGGTTCTTGAGTGTAAACGGCTGCTTGGGACGAGCGTGTATCTTGGCGCTGCGGAGCTTGCTCTGCTGTGCGTGTGTGCGAGCGGCTCGCAGAGAAGGACTCCCCACGAGCCATTGTTGAGTGGCGGGAGGGCGACGGGTCTGTTGAGGCAGATCGATGGTGGCTAGATCTCTGGATGGGTTCGGAAGAATGTCGGGCGGGGGTGGACGACGACGGCGGCGCATAAGCGTCGGTGCTGCGCGAGCGATAGATGTAATCTCCCCGCATCGGCGTGCCTCTATCCGGCGTCTGTGTGTGTGTCTGGGTACTAATGCCTGAACGGACGGGAGTGCCGCTGGCAGCTCCACGGTCGTGTGATTGACTGCCTAGCCCGTCGTGCGTTGCTCTCCGCCTCCCTGTAGTGTTCGCAGCGTCCCGCGCAGACGTCGATGCTGTACGTGCGCTACTGCTATCCTGTGAGCCTTCCCGGTGGAGGTCGAAGGTGCGTTCGGGCGCCGGACGATCGCCCGTATCTGGGAGCAGACTGGGGGGATTCCATATCCAGGGCGTGTGGGGCTCATCACCATCTTCGTCGTCTTTTCTTTCTCTGTGAACGCCAGGTACCGTCAGCCCGTGATCGACATCATCAAAGAAGACTGCCGATGGAATGAAGAGCGGGAGCGCCAAGCACGCACGCACCTCTTGACCATGCCCTCGAGGCAGAGCCCGTTGTCGGTCAGCTCGGTCCGCCAGTAGCTCGGCGAGGCGGGGCGCGGGACACGCTTGTAGGGGTTGTAGTTGGCGGGGACGCCCCATCCCATCGCGGGTGCCCAGGGCTGCTGGGCGTTGCGCATGTGCGGGTGGTACTGCCAGTGGCCGGCGTTCCAGTGCGGCGGGGCACCGTGCGGCATCGGCGGGGGGCCTGGGTAGCCCGGCGGGAACCCGGCCGCGGGGGGCCAGCTGCCCGACCAGCCCGCGGGGGGCTGCTGGGCCTGCTGCTGCTGCTGCTGCATGAGCTGCGGGTTCGGATGCCATCCCAGGGCGGGCTGCGAGGACAGGGACATATCAGCGGCGCTGTGGTCGCCCGGTTGACGCCTGCGGTGGAAAAAGCGCATCGTCAGGAGGGCTGACGACGGGCGATGCATGGACCCACTCAGACCGTTAATATCTGTATCGGCTGGCGGGGTGGCGGGTCGGTTGGCGAGTGCGATGAGGTCAAGATGTACGACAGACAACAATGGCTGCGTGTGTGGGTGCGTGTCTCGAGCGTGCGTGTACTATGTACGTAGGTTGTTGACAGGACGGGAAACAACAAAGAGAAGGGAGAACCCGTGCTTCGCCGTCGGTCGACCAGATATACCCGAGTGGACGAGCACTGTGCCCCTCACTCAGTCGCTGGCAGCGATTGGATGGCCTCGCTGGCGACCTCCACAAGCTCTGCTCCAGGCTCCAGCACAGCCAAGTTAAGGTGGAACGAGGAGATGGCACCGGCCCCCCGCGAACCCCGCCCTTCGTTCGCGAACCCATCCACATCGTAAATGGCCTGCCATCTCCATAACGATCGCAAAGAGAATATATAGCGTCGTCTGTCTTCGTTCGGTGGTGCGCTCGTCGTTCGGGAAACGTGAAAGGCTGCTCGGACAGGCAAACGTTCTCCACTGACAATAACGTGCTTCCGGGGTCTCGCAGCTTCTGCATACCATCCCATCTCAAAACGTTTCCAACAATAAGATCACAATAGGTCATAGCTAAACAGTGTTCAGGGCGTCGGTTAGTTTCTAAAGAACCATATGCACTCAATATCCACCAGCTGGGCGCCAGAACCTTCATTTCGGATCCCTGATGGCTGAGGCTCACACAGCGGCATTCTCGTGCCAAACAGTTTCACTTGTTTACCGGGAGAAGACCGCGCAAATTCGTCTGCTTCGGGGAATACAGTACCTAGCGGGCTGCGCACAGCGAAGTCCCAGGTGATATTATTTCGGGTACCTCGTTGGGTTCCCCCGTCCGAAATCTCGCACTTGTCGACTGCGCACACCACTGACATGCATGCATACTTTGTCTACGCATGCCCTCGCTGCTGCGATGCCGGAGCCTGCGTATGTCAGTCCATGTCCCGCAGTGCACATACTTGACCCGGAGCTCACGGCGTCAAAGCTGTGGCCCGGGATAACGCGGGACGCCGTGTCTGCGAAGGCGACGGGGAAGAACTTGGAGCACAGAGACATGCCAGAACGTCATCACAGGGGCGTCATGACGATAGGCGCTCGAATAATGGCGAGGCTATTCTGCGACCTTCAAGACATCAGTTTCCGCCCTGCGACTTCAGGAAGGGACGCTGGACCTCGGTGTATCATACATGGACCAGCAGTCGACCAAGGCCCTGCCCGACAGGGCCTTCAGAACGGCGTCTTCCGCCCGAGCATGCTTGATTCGAGTTGTAGTATGTATAACCAGTCCCCGGGGCAAATAACGCCCTGCGAGACCATATACTCGATATCGGATGTGCAAAGAAGAAGAAGTAGCACATACTCATATGAATAGCCCAGTGTCACCCATCGGCCCAGGGTCATCGATCTGGAGGAAGATAACGAGACTGCTTCGTTGATGGTATCACATGACGATTCGTCGAGATGGCCAGTATATAGTTGTGGGCACTGGTTCCTTCAAAAGCCCATAGCGGTGGACGTGCACAGAGCTACGTACGTACCTCGAAGTCGCCAAGGACGATGGGTGTGAGTGCCACGCAACACGTTGCCATCCCACTGCTCAGGGTAATGATACACACGGGGTTTAGGGCAGGCATATTCGTGGCTCGTAGTCCCTAATCTCCAGTAACCCATCCTCATCACTCGCATATTTCTCGAGATTTCCGATCGACCAACACATACTCGCCCTCCTCGGCGCCGCCTTCGTCGTATACTAACCATCCCGCACAGTCGCCCGCAGCCGCACGATGGGTGTGCGCCACTATTCTGCTCTTTCGCAGCCGACGCTGGCGATGAGCGAGCTCGTGTGCAAGACGCTCGACCACGACGCCACGGACATCCTCATCGACAAGTGGCTCGAGCACCGCAACGACGCGTACTGGGAGTGGTTCCAGAACGTCCGGCAGACCAAGCACGCCGCCAACACCCTCCGCCGCCAGGTCGTCGCCTGGAACAAGGGCGATTTCATCCCCGAAAACATCTTCTGCCGCACCGTCGACACGGGCAGGCTGATCCCGCTCGACCGGACGTGGACGACGCACGTGTACCACCACAGATCCATGCAGGACAGGAAGCTCTCCATGATGCCCGTCGTGTTTACCATGGTGAGCCCCCTCGCTTGCATGCACTGCCCCCGTCTCTGCCGCTGAACATCGCGCCGCCCTAGCTGCCCGAGTTGATGGTGCTCAGGGGGATGCACGACCACGGCTGCGACGATGTATATATCATCGTGACGGACGTCAAAAAGCAAGAGATGGACGACATCACCGAGTACTTTAAGCTCGTGTGCCGCTATGCCTACGGCAAGAAATGCAAATCGAGCAGGGAGTCCCAGATCCAATACGAGCGTCCGTCCTTCTCCCCACCCTTTCCGCACACGCTCGCATAGCTGATCCGGGGACATCAGACATGCGCCTCAGCCACACGCTCCTCAAACAGCGGCGCACGCCGTGCTTCCCGCAGATCGACCTCACCTTCCGCGCGATCCTGTACGAGAAGCGGCCCCCGTTCATCATCCTCTTCTCGCACCAGACGACGTCGTACTCCCAGATCCTGTTCACGCACCCGCTGTTCGTCCCCGCCGAGGACGTCTTCTACGACTTCCCGAGCGGCTGCCCGAACCCGTGCTGCAACGACGACTGCGAGATGATCCGTTTCCCACGGCGCGGCGTGGAGGGCGCCGCGGTGCTGTCCGTCAAGCGGGGGGGAAAGTACGGGAAGAGGGTCAGGGCGAAGGAGATGTGCAACTGGGTGGACTGCGACGTGTGCTTCAGCGAGGAGATGCGACCAGGCGACGGCGAAACGAGCAGCGAGGGGTCGCAGAGCAACCGTGATTGCAGCAACGGGAGCACCAAGACCGGGCTCGTGTGCAGCAAGTGTCGGCTGGTCAAGTACTGCTGCCCCGACCATCAGAAGAACGACTGGGAGGAGCACCGCAGGGTATGTGCAAAGCCTGCTGCGGCGTAGGGGCTCGTCGTGCTTGCCACCGTGATCGGAGTGGCGCCTTCGGAAACGTGTTGTCTTCGTCCGCTTTCTGTTATGAGTAAAAGTTCTGTATCCTGTGCTGCATGCGTGCTATGTACAACTGATCTTCAATGCTTTTCCGACAACTGTTTATTTCCATTAATACCGTGTAGCCACAAGTCGTTTATATGCATCCCCCCACGAAAATAACTCGTGGTTCTTGGACTGGTATAAGGTGCACGACATGCATGTAATTCTTTAATCGTCCTAGTGGTATCCTGGCTGCAATCGAGGTGCTTGGTCCCCTTGGCCTCCCGCTGGTAGAGTATTTGACCTCCGTCATCATGTAATACCTCCGAACTCGGGTCACTCTTATATACTTCGCTACGGTATAGATAGTATCTCACTGGTCATTTTCGCCTCTATTCGGACTGTCGCTGGGGTGTGTTTTGACTTCACTGCTATACTCATTGCAATAGCCTGAGCATAACTGCTTCTGTGTAGGTGAATACTAGCTATCTTTGCCTCTATTCAGGTGACGGCTGAGCTCCAAGGGTGCTCTCTAGCACATTTGGTATCTTGAACGACAACTCGCTCCCTCTCGTTCACATCACAAAGCGCTCCGGGCTCTTCCAAAAGAAAATTTCCTCGGCCTCGATTCAGCCCTGTTCCCTTCTTGGCGACAAACCGCACACGGGGCTAAACTATGTCGCCATCAAACAAGAATAACGCTGAGACCTCTACTTGCCCTATATTGATGGGTCCTAGCAACTATGCAACCTGGCAAGTTCAGGTCACAGAAGAACTTGAAAGGCAAAAGGTGCTGGGGGTAGTTGATGGAACTGATCCAAACCCTGGACCAAAGGCAAACCCTGAGGAACTCCGCTGGTGGACGGAGCATGATGAAATCGCCCTTGTTATCATCCAAGACCACATCTCTGATGCTCTGCTACTCAAAACTCGGAGTCACACCACTTCCCAGGGCCTTTTTAGTGCATTGGTTGAACTTCATGAAGATGCCCACTTAGGCAGGGCATTTTCCATCTTTTGTCAACTCAGTCACTCTGCCTGGAATGGTAGCTCTGAGGTAGGAGACCATATTGCAAATTTGCAATCTCTTATTGCCCAACTTGCAAGCATGGAATTCTTAATTGACCCCAGACTCCAAGCTTTTGCTCTGTTAATGTCACTCCCAGATACCCCGGAATGGAGTGCTTTCGCCTCAGCAATTTTACACAAGGTTGAAGCAGACAAACTTACTTTTGACTTGGTAGCAGCTTGCATTGTTGCTGAGGTGGAAAGGCTATACTCCTCAAGAGCATTCCAATATCAGGGCAAAACCAGGAAAAAGTGGTAAGTGGTGTACACACCAGCAGGACTTGTCACATGACACTGAAGACTGCCTCTCCTATGAAACCTAGGTCAGGGACTTGCACAAAAGGAGTTGAATGAGGAGTGCAGTGAAAGCACAAAGAAAGAAAGGGGTGCAGTATACTGGATCCCCCAAATGTAGCCAGAACTTAATTGACTACATTCATGCTTGTTGACAAAAATCAGGTATAAGGCAGTAATGCATAACTCAACCATCACCTGTAGGTATGATGAGATTGTCAGTATCTGAGTATCACCAAGCTATCTCCATGCACACTAATGTACATGCCAAGCAATGGCATCAGAAGCATCATGATCAAGAAGATATGCAGAAAAATTAAGCACTGGAGAGGGCAGATATAGATAAAGTTCAATGATGATGAGTAAATAACAGAATTAATGGAGTCCCTTAGTCATGTAGCATCTCTGGGATTGCAGACTATTTTTTTGTCTTCAGCAGGTATCTTTCAGCTTAGTTGGGCACCTCACACACAAGTTGGATATTGTAGAAATCTGTGGAAGCTGGGTACAACACAGTGGGAATCTAGTAGGGAACCTCAGTAGATAGCAAGCTACTGTATTATAGTATATACCTAGTAGGGAACTATACTACGTCAGTAAGGATAATGATAGTATGGACTGTTACTCACCCTCAGTAGATAGCAAGCTACTGAGGGACTATGGTAAGGTAACTACGTGTCTATAGTGAGCTCTATGCTTATGTAAGCTATGCGCTCCCACGCCTACTACTATAGTGCTGATTAGAATATTCAACAGATATTGGACAATCCTTGGCCATTTTGTCAGGTGGCCAACAGAAGAGGTAGATAGTATTTTGATTTGCCAAAGTTATAATACTTCAGTGGTCAGCTTACCATCCTTTCCTAGAAGGTCTTTAATGTCAGGCATGGAGTGGAGACAGAGATTGGAGAAGTGGAGGTTGATTTGGAATTGGTAC
This sequence comes from Astraeus odoratus, assembly GCA_016618355.2. Classification (NCBI taxonomy): domain Eukaryota; kingdom Fungi; phylum Basidiomycota; class Agaricomycetes; order Boletales; family Astraeaceae; genus Astraeus; species Astraeus odoratus. The sequence continues at coordinate 3,313 of JADGIP010000763.1, read as the reverse complement.
CTTTTCAGAGTTTGAAGGAAAAGGAAACAGAGGTATTTTTGGAGGAGCCAGATGGTTTTGAGGGGTTTCCAGACTATTAGAGGATTTGGATAAGGAAGAGAAATGCATACCCACCAGCTCGACTTGCCAACATATCTTGTTGTGGTGGGCAGTAGCTAAAAGCCCTTGACACTAATGCACATAGGGATGCTCATTAAAAGTATGGACCATGGTGAAGTAAAATGGATTTAACCCTGGGAGATGATACTAGCTCTCCTTACATACTCCAGGTGTCCAGAAGTACAGTATTTAGCAAATGAAGTAGTTTGGATGCAAGTTCTAGTGAAATGACCCTAAGTGATAACTTCATCCCTGAAGTCTCTACAAGGGGTAAGAGCAGGAATCAAGCTGACAATTCATAGAGTGAAAACTCAGAGTGAATTTGAATGGGACTCCTAGGGGATTTCTCTTAGTGCCCCTACACTTTGGATCAACCAAACTACTCTATTAACCTGAAGTGCTATTAAACAGTTGTTGTACAAATTCTTGCCAGAGATGAGAAAGCCCAGCTGAAGTGTAAAGGGCCTTCCCCCTGGTCCTTATAGCATTGGAGGGTTATACTTTCAATGCACCACTGTTCACACCACTTTATCACTGCAGTTAGCCCTGTCTATAGCAGTAGCTAATACATGTGTAGTAATAGTAGGAATGAGAAGAGTGATAAGCTTGTGTAATCTACCAAACTCTGTCCTAACCATTCTCTGTAAACCTGGTTTCTCACCCTCACATGAAGTCACATACATATTCTCGTCATACAGTAGAACTTATTGGTTGATGGCAGTGACCATGGGGCTATTCCTTCATAAAATTTGTCAGAATCCCATCCTAATAGTAATGAACAGCATAGATTTTCCATGTCAAGTTTCACTATAAGTGGTACAAGGTGACTACACTAAAACACTGGGCTACACCAAAGCTTTTGTGGATGCACTGTATTAGATATCTTGTTGAATAAGTTCCAAAGCCCTTGGTGATCGAGGCTTGATGGAGCATTTGAATGGCTTATGGTGACTATTAGGCAAATAATGGTATAAGTACTTTTTTCAGGGATAATTTAATGTTCATATATACCTGATAACTTGTGATGATGGGTCAACCTCTGGAGTAATCTCCACACCATCCTCAGCAAATTTTGAGATGTCGAAAGCAGCCAATGACATAGCAGCCATCAACCAGAGTGAGGCCTCAGCAAGGTGCATACCTGCCAAAACAAAGCATTATTAAATCATAGCAGGCGGTAAGATTTGCATCGTAAATCTAGAAAGAACATGTTCCTGACCTGGGCAAATGCTGATTCAAGCATAAAAATCACGATTAGTGAAATTGACATCCAATGACAGTATAATCTGACCGTCTTCCAAATCCAAAGCAAGCACTGCGAGGATCATTCTCGGGACTTTTACCCTCATGCATAAGGAAGCGCTCCGGACGAAACTCCATAGGATGAGAATAAATGCAGGGGTCATGCAGCATAAACCTGTTACTTCAAAATTAGCCATACAATCAGTCATGAGGACGATAACATACCAGACATTAGGAATTACCAAACTACCCTTCGGAATGTAGTGACCATCATAGATATCATCCTCAGAGACACAATGGGGAAATCCTATGTTTAGATATGTAAGTTAAATACATTAATAGATATCAATGTTAAGCAGAAAAAATCTACCTAGAGGGGTGACGGCATGCCAACGAAGAATTTCTTTGACGAGCGCTTCAACATAAGGCAAAGAGTCACGATCAGAGAAGGATGGGAGACGGTCAAAACCAACAACAGCATCAATTTCAGCTTGTGCTGTCCTTTGTATGTCTGGATAAAGAGTCATGGCTAGAAACAATGTATACATGGCAGATACAGTCTGATGAGAGGATACTCAATATGTGTGAACCACATCTATTGTAACACTTACTGTGTCTGCGCCGCCTATAAAGACAACCTTCAGCACGGAGAATGGATCTGGAACAACATATAGCTCACCACCAAAGAATGAAGTCGCAGACCACTTTATAATATCTGCTTTTTCATTGCTTGGGTTTGCAATTTGTTCCTCCAACAAGGTTGAAGTAAATGACTTGGAAGCAGTTCCAGCAGCCTGAACAAACATTAAAATACCAACTATGCCACGCCTTGCTCTTTGGAACACTGTACCATCTGGTTTTTAACAAATTCGTACGGCCGCATGGTCAATTCATCGAACATCATTCTCCACTCGCGTGCCTTTCTCTTGAAGCTGGCCCCAGGAAACCACTCGGGTACGTACATCACTGCAAGGAAGGGGCTGTTACACGACAGCAAATACCACTTTATAACTGCACGTACACATTGGGATAACATCAACTAAAAAGGCTCCAGGCACGGTAGCTTTTGTAAAAATGTCTGCGACTTGGTCAGTTAGTTCAATAAAATAGTCCTTCTCCTCCTTGGCCTGGTACCCATAGGTAATGCTCAGCATGATAGTACCAATTGTCCTAGAGTTATGGTGTGGCACTTGTAAAACGATTTAACGGAAAATTCAGACATCTTTACATACGTTCGAATGTGAGTCGAAAGCCCTTCGGGGTCAGCAAGGACACGTTTCAAGAACTTCCGCATGTGGCTTGTTTCGACATCGTAGTATGCCCCTACAGCTGCGCGGGTGCCAATCACGCGATGGAACTGCTTGCGCGTCTCGCGGAAGCGATCACCGTAGGGAAGAAGGGGCAATGAGAATTTATTACCCAGCAGTTCGCCAGCCATGGGAAGGACCGGACGGTCAGAATACTTGAAACCTTTCTTATCGAGCATGTCGACAGCAGCTTTGACAGAGTTGAGGAAAATGATGTGACGGCCAAAAACTTGGACATGAGTGACATCACCTACACCAAACTGAGATACGAACATAGCAATCTTGGCAAAGTGACATACCGAACTTTGCACCCCACTCTGCATATGTGAGCCACGGTTTTACCGAAGGCAGATCGCGTAGATTTCCGAGGAGTGGAAGTGGTTTTGGACCAGGAGGATAAGGAGCTGGGTTTCTCTTGAAGACTCGGCGGAGAAGATAGCAGACCACAATCGTAGCAAGGCAAATGTTTATACATGTTGCGAATGAGACCATGGCGTAGGTTTGAAACCGACAGTTAGTGACAGAATTGTGGGTGAAGAAGCTTGAACCTCTCCTTGCTGGTCGGTTCCAAGGGCAGGTCATCATATCCGGTAGAAATATACCTTTTATGTAAGTTATCAAATATCTCCGTTTTAATTGTGTTTGTAAGTGGTCTATCACACATT
>JADGIP010000762.1:0-11948 GCA_016618355.2 Astraeus odoratus | reverse complement strand
TGACTGCCGAATTGTAGGCCACCTGGGGATAGTAGTAGTATGACCATCGTACATCGTGTACACAGCAACTTTCAATCATTGAACCTGTATAAGTAGTACACATTGCAATTTTCAAGATCCGAGCAAGTATTATTAGTCAATGGTTACGAGCGCACCGGAAGTCTAAGGCGAGTACAAATGAGCTAGAAGAGCTATCAGTAAAGTAGTCAAGGTAAATGATGAAAGTCTCACCTCAGCTTCGGGACACGAGTGCTGATGTGTACAGGTACGTAAGTACGAGTTATATACTTAGGAAAATACACCGGGAATATTCGGAAAAAGGGTAGACGACATAGAATATACCAGAAACATGTCAAGAGGGTTTTTGTCAATAGTATATGAGTTATCAATCAAGCATATAACAGTGAGACATAGACAAGGTAACATATCTGCAGACGTGCTCGACAATACATAGATCAGGATGTCGAGTTGGTCCGATCTCCGAGTTCTGACAGTATTTACGTAACTGGATACAAAGCGCCTGGTGGGTGTCACCTTCCGTATGCATACCTTACAAGGTTAGCATAGCAGAAATCGAAGACGGGAAGGTTTCGCCGGCCATACATTTATATAATACATTCTTCATAGATGTTGCCTTTTTGTGTTTTTCCAACCCACTCGCTTCCTGTGCTTGTCCACTTGCTCTTGAGACTGATAGCATCTGGACATGAAGGGTCTGTCCCTTTTGTTTCCGTTATTGGTGGCTTTCATTCCACATGCATATGTACTTGCCCAATTGCCAGTCCAAAAAATCTACGGTGTCAACTTAGGATCATGGTAAGAAGTCCTTTCTTTTTCTGCCAATTTGAAAAGCTGACGGTCTTAAGAAGGTTTGTCCTAGAATCCTGGATGCTTCCTGAAGGTGATTGTTTGGACACTCTGTGTAGAGACATCAAAATTTTTTATCTCTTGTAGGATGGATACAAATGGGAGGCGAATTATGCTCAGATTGTTCAACATGTATCGCGACTGAGTTGTGGGGTTCCCTTTGAACACGACCGGTAGTCCTTTCTCAAATCCTATGTTTGTCAGTGCCTTCGCAAAAGCGTACCCCCTCACTGTAGACGAGACTTTCGCCAAACATTGGGACACCTGGTTCACATTGGACGACCTCGAAGCTCTCAAGGATGCTGGGATAAATACATTCCGCATTCCTGTACGTCAATCGATTATCCCTGCTGACCGTCCCTTTTATCATTGGTTCGTTTGAATTCCGTGCCTGTAGCTTGGATATTGGATGGTAGAGGCCCTGGTTGAGCGCCCTGTCGAAAACTATCCTCGGGGCGGTCTACAATATTTAGTAGGTTGGGTATGAATATTTCACCCAGCTTTCTTATCACTTCTGTTCTAGCGTCGTGGTTTGGGGTGGATGCGTGATGCTGGAATCCATGTCATTTTAGACCATCATGCCGCACCGGGAGTTCAAGATCCGGCTTCAGAATTTGCAGGAGAGTATGTATTCATGTTGACGGAGAACCGTTCTTTTCTTGATTAGTATTATTAGCTGCACAGATAATGTGGAGTTCTATGTTCGTTGTCGTATACTCCGAGGAACGGTTGACGCTAATGAACACGTCCTGGATGTAGACACCTCACAACTACCATCGTGCATTGGTTTGGACAGCTGTCATGACAGCTTTGACTCACCTTGACCCCCAGTTTTCGAGCGTGTTCTCCATCGAAGCCGTGAATGAACCTATAATGGATGCAACAAAAACGCCAGGATATGGTCAATGTATGTTTTTCTTCGCTTTGTGTTCTTACAGTGTTGATACATGCTATTCTTCAGTCCAGAAAAACTTCGTGAAAACTGTCCGTGCTATCGAAACTGTTCTAGGGATCCCGGTTCCTGGCTATTCAACTCTCCATCCAACCTCATTTTCATCTACCAATTTCACTGCTGCTCTGTCCGAGGCATGCGCTGCATCGCTCTTTGATACTGAGGTTGTTGAGGCACTATACGAGGCTATTCCCATCCTTCTGGACATTGGTTCTGAGTGCGGACTCGAGGATATATTAACTTCAATGCCTTTCTCTAGCCAACGCACTCCCCTGGTCACCAGGTAACAAACAGATTTCGTAGCGAGTACAGACCATAATGACGTCCACCCAGTTTTATGGATGTCAACTGGCAATACAATAACCCGTCAAATCCTGCAGATGCAGCTATTGGACCACAGGGATATGATAACCACCTGTACTATTCGTATGCCTCTCTCTCGATCTGGTACTCATGTGCTCACAGCAGCATTCTGTTCTCTAGGTTCGGTGTAAGTTTCGTCCATTGATAGGATTTTCCTGGGGTATACGTTATTTATTGAACATAGGGTGTGGCCGACCCTAACCCAACTGCTTACATGGAGAGCATCTGCAGCAAGTTATCTATTTGAAGGTGCGACGGACGACGCCCTGATCTGTATTCCGTAGACCTTCAACGTGTACAAAATGATGCTATACTCGGTAACTCCCCCCTCTGGTTCGGAGAGTGGGCCCTTCCAACCGAATTTAATGCGACCGACGAGTTCCTCAAGCAGTGGGGTGATGCTCAAAAGTTGGCTTACAGTCAGGGGGCTGGATGGATTGTGCGTTCACATATGTTAGCAACCATATGTGGTATGACTTACGCGATAGCGCCTAGTTCTGGAACTTCAAAACCGAGATATCAAATCTGACCAATGGCACCGCCCTTGCCCGGCAATGGTGCGCGTCTGTTTTAAAATTATGGCAGTATCGGCTGAGGGGTTAATATATAGGTCCTATCTCGAAGCCCTGGACTTGGGTTTACTCACCAAAGACCCTGCTGCATACCATAATGCTGATGTTTGTGAGCCATACAAGGACAGCTCGACGAGCACCACTACCAGCGCTATACCAAGTAGCACCACTAACTCAACTGCACTAGAAACGTCTCTGAGCCCCTCCACCTCGCCACTCAGCGTGCCCTCTGTGAAGTCTGATAAGAAGTTGAGCAGACTCGTTAAAAGACACGGACATTTACCAAACTTCTCAAATGGAGCGAAAGGGTTTTTCTAGATGTTATATGTCTGTGCTGATCTATATCCTTCATTCTCTACTATAGTCGCTCGTTTTTCCCTGTCTTTCGTTTTATATCGCGGTGTCTTACCCTTTCACTCGCTGATAATTCCTGATGGAATATTGCTGATGCACCTCTCAGCGATGGTTGACTGTCTACCTCACCCACATTCCTGCAAGTAAATGCATCTGTGACTGCACGCCTAATACTCTAGACATCTACAGAAAGCAACTGTTGGTATCAGCAAATTAGTCCGGACAACAAATCTAGACTTGATTCAGTCACTGTAATCCCGAAGATTGCGCACATTCCCCTCAATACTTTATGAGGGACGCTGCATGACTAGATCACTCCCAGTTACATCCTTAAATCTGGAACTAGATCCCAGATATGGTTGTATGGGCAGCCCATCATCACGCCCGTATATGGTCCCCAATGATCTCCCACACTTATCTTCAAGCTCTGAATCTGTGCACCGACAATACAATGAGGACTGGGATTGTCGTGTCCTATCATGTCCACAGGGAACATTGACCATCAGACAAGTTAGGAGCGGGAGGTGGCGAACTCTGCACTCACCCGGACAAACCGCCCAGTCTCCCTCCTCGATATGCACTTCTCCATTGGGATGCGCATAACCCGTGAACTGAGGTGGAACAGTCGGGACCGGATCATACTTATTGTTAACATGGGTAAGGTTGGTGTGCGCATCAACGTAGGCAGCGAATGCTGGGTTTCCAACCTAGAATTTCAGAAAAGATGATAATAAATTAGTCTTCCAAGAAAGAGATACAGTAACCGTACCCTTGGTAGGCCATATGTGATAGTCGTGAATGAGATATCCTGGGGAAGCCACAAGGGCAGATATACAGAATCAATAAGCGCAATGGCACCTCCTGTGGTTTTGTCAGTATCTCGTTAGTCTTCATATAGGTCCAACTAACCAAGGGAATGTCCCACTATCGTCACGGAGGTACAATTGTATTGAGACATCGTACGTTCCACAGCAGCCAACACCTCTTTGGCAGATCTACGAAAGGACATGGTCCAAAATCAACAAATAGAGCTAGGTGTGCCTGAGACAATTCCTAAACACATACTTGGCTTGGTCTGTAGAAAATCCGCTATGAACTTCAATGTCGGTACTAACGCCTGGAAACAAGCTGGGATCTAATGGAGCTAACACAAATTCTACATCTGTTAGAAGCGGAACCCTTGAAAATAGTTGTCAATCATTCACAAAGCACATTTGGCCCATATAGCCAGGGTGGTCTTAGTACTTACACATTATTAACAATTGTGCCTTGGTGCGCAACGATAACAGTCTGAAGTATGGGATCGTATCCAACATACCCTGCCCGTTCAAAGGAAGTGAAGGTTTGAATGCATTGCCGCAGGTTATAGTTTATCAGTTGCAGTTTCAGGTGATAAGGTAAGACTCAGCTTACAATACTGCACCTCGATGCCGTCTCCACCTGAGGCCACAGGATTGAAGTGAGGGTTGGCGTCGCAGTTGGCTGCATAACATTTAATGTCAATCATCCTACATCGATGCACAGTACTACCGCTTCCTGGAAGTGGAATTCGGTGCATATATCGAGAAAATGGACAACTCACCTCCGCAATTCCAAATTGCAGTCTGCTGAGGTGCACAATAAGCAGTACTCGCGTACCATGTATAAGGAGTGAAAAAATCGATCTGAGAAGTGGTAAGGAACGTAATATTTTGTTGAGCAGTGACGAGTTCAGCTAAGGGCATTGACAACCCTTGTACCGCCAAATATACAACGGCGAGCGTCGCCGTGGCCAGGGAGAGCATAGCGGAACGATTGCTCGAAAATTTTAAGTCGTGGAACGATATTCATTGTTGAGGATGCAAGGGAACCGAACAAGTTCAGCGGCCAGTGACAGGGGCTGAAAATAATACATAATACATATCTCGTTGCTTACTTCCGTATGATAGCATCTCTCACATTTGACTTAGATCGAACTCAAGCGGGTTATAGGACCACAGTACCTGAATACTGTACCTGTATGTCATGAACAAATAACAATTAAGCAAACACCTCGCTGATGAAGGAAGCTCTCACCCTAATTGAGGACTCGGGACATCCAGGAACACATGCATACGAGTGGTTAGTAGTCAGAGATGGTTTTAATCTCGAAATGGTCCGAATTCTGTGTATAACATATAAATTATACTATAGATACCTCTTTCCTATCTAATAGTACAAAGCATACTAGTTTGGGTGACTCTCGGATGACTGCTTCTTTTGTACACAACGGCGGTACGACTAACACCCCATCTCAATCCCATTGTAGGGTCCGTTGTGGTCCGATTCGTCTCCATCCCAAATGTAGGGCACGTCGCCAACGATGCATTGGGTACTGGGGTTATCCTGTCCGGGACATGCCGACCATTCCCCCGAGTCCTGGATGTGGACTTCACCCGCCGGGTGGACGAAGCCCAGGAACATTCCGGGGCAGGTTGGAATAGGGTCTTCTTCGTTGTTGATATGGGTGAGATGGAGGTGGGCGTCCACGTAGTCGGCAAATGCCTGGTTACCAACCTACAAATGGGCCCGTAGGTTTTAGCTCATGGAAACTTAAAGGATCGTTGTGGCTTACCCGAGGCAGACCATACCCGATCGTCTTGAATGACGTACCTGCGGGGAGATGCAAAGGGAGATAGACAGAGTCCAGAAGGGAGATAGCAGCGCCTACCAAACGTGACAAGGTGCTGGGGTCAAGCAAAGAGGCGAGGCACTGAAAGCCGATATAGCTCACCAAGGGAATGGCCAACCATTGTGACATCTGTTGACTCATATTTTGACATGGCAGTCTGTACAGCTGAGAGAACCGCAGTGGCAGTCCTATGATTTTGGTGGAGATGGTCGACCACATTAAAAGCAAGAACAGTGACGTGAAAGGAAAGGCTCACGATGCCTGTGCATTCTTGAATCCACTGTGCACCTCAATGTCAGAAGAGATTCCAGGGAACAGTGAGGGATCGAGATTCGTTAGGACGATGTCGCCATCAGTAATTAGAGGCAGTCTGTAGTGTCCATAACAACAAGACACCGAGAATACGTGGTCATGTCTAACGAAGGCATGATGGAGGGGTGAGGTGAAGCTTACATCTCAGCAGGGTCAGTTCCCTGGTGAGCAACTATCACGGTGTCGAGGGAAGGAGAGTACCCAACGTACCCTGAAAGAGGGCTACCATAAGTTACAGCAAGTGTGATGCAGAGAACGCGCTTACAGTATTGGACGTCGCTACCATCGCCACCGGAAGCAACCGGTTTAAAGTCAGAGTTAGCTTTACAGTTAGCTACGAACAGGGATGATAATTAGAACACACCAGGACTACAAACGAGGTTCACGTACTTCCACAGTTCCAGGCAAGGGTCTGCGCTGCGGTACAGTACCCGGCGCTGGCAAGGTAAGTATAGGGCGTGAAATAGTCAATTTGAGACGTAGACAGAGGGGTGATGCTCTGGCGCACAGTGAGTGCGCTGACTGCAGTGATGGCGAGGAGGGCGATGGCGAGCAGCGATGCCATAGAGTGTTTCTTTCAGCGAACAATCGACGAGAAGCCATAGGTTGGACCTTGATCTACTATTTTATACACCGGAATGTGCACAGACACCGAGGATGGTATTTACTCACAAAGAGCTGATTGGCACATGCGCTGAGGATCATGTATAATAGATCTACCGCGTATGCACCGGATGCAAATATACATATTTATGGAGACGAAGTCGTTCCACACTGCCTGATGGCTAGAAATGAAGGAACCGTCAAATGGCTTATTATCAAGGGAGCATATCACAGACCTTATTCTCGAGAATTACGTACCACCCACAGTTGTTGTGGAGGACTTGTCCTGGCTCCATTCCCACTTCAATTCAACTCTACCTGTTGCAGGTTGGCCCTACACCGAGTCAGAGTTCAAAGGAAATAGACACAGAATGGAAGTGTGGCAGGGATCATTACGCCTGTGACTGGCCAAGACATGAAATCAGAGTGGTTGCATCACTATAAACCTGATATCGGCGGAATTAACACAGCATACCAAGCATATGCGCACCTAAGGAGAACAATATCACGAAGATATATAGCAACGCAGAAGAAATCATATCAGATGATTTACTGATATTAGATGGGAGACGACTTGTGGCCAGCGGTCGAACAACTTTTGATGGGGTCGCTCTGACAGGCGTTACGTAATAACATATGTCTTCCATTGTTCGGGACTGATCATGATCGAAGACTGAATTTATCAGTGCATACAGGTGGCATACATGCTTTGCGGTTACATGGTACTCGAGGTGCAGCCACTCGCATAGACACAATATGAGATTGTACCTGAGCTACTGATCTACACAATGTGCGCACGAGTGAACTCACTAGTTCCCTTCGGCTGTGTCTCATACTTCTCAGTCATGATATTTCCGTAGATAGGTAGTATCTCCTCCAGTTTCCCACTGAGAGGTGCATATTCAAGGCCACTCATTCACAAAACCATTGCTCTCATACCAAGTACCCAAGACGACAACCCCATCGTCCCTGCTATGGATGTGACTCGGACCCGACACTGGAGAAGTACAAAGGAGAGGATCCAGATCAAGCAATCTACCACATGATTCCAGCCACATGGTTACGTCGCTGCGCTGGGTTGCAGAGCACATGGATCCAAAACTGCGATAGTTTTCGTTGCTCGAGGGGCCAAAGCTTCCCGATATGGTATGGTGCTGCTTGCCCTTCGTGCCGACCTCGGAACATACTGCATGACCGGGCTACACGAGGGACGCGATGAGACTATGCTTTTGTCGGCTGGGTGGGACCAGGTTGCTTGCGATAGAATATGGGTAGTATCCACAGGCCGCACGCAGATGGACAGTACTAGTACTGCCGGCCCATGCATGAACAAGTAGTAGACGGAAGTCCTATGGTCGACGCCCACATCAGTGCTGTCAGTAGTAGGTGCCGAAGAATAGCAGCCTAGAAAGTTTGATAGTATTCATGAAGGGTGTGACCTCACTCAAGGCACAACCTGCAGGAGGGTATGTGCAGGTGTTAGCTCGTTTCAGAAAGGTGTGGAAGGAACTACTATATATATTGTTCAGTGACCTAGCAAATTAGCAACAGCCACAGCGGCCGGGGAAGTCCGCCCAGCAGCTAGATAATGACAAAAAAAAAAAAAAAGAAGAGAGGAGAGCCTCGACGCCCACCATCTCCAGCCCTGCTCTGATTCTGAACAGTCCGACCCTATCGTTCTGTGTGATGTGACTTCTGCCTGCAGCCCTGCGCGTTGCTATATCTGTCGTCGACTGACAGAACATCAACAGATATGCCACTTCAATATACATCCAGATCTTCCTGGGTATATATATGTTCTAGCGTCCAGCCTAGAAATGGCTTACACATAAACGTGGATCATGGAGTGGATCAGTGCCGAGATTGGCTAGACATCACTCGACTCTAGTATCATTCTACCTGGAATCCACCCTAGGTGTAGTAGAGTCCAACCACGAACATCTCTAAACACGCGTGAGTAAGCGCCCGATTTGATTACAGAGGGCCGAACCTGTGCACCATGCTCGTTGCGAACCCAGCATCTCCTAGCACACTCCAACAGCACCATCCTCGACATCACACCTAGGTGGTGAGTGTTGACCGTGGCATCCATGGAGAGGGCTATGGGATGATCTTAAACGAGGATCTAGCCTCGGAAGACGGAGGATCGATAGGCACGGACCTCATCCTCTGGTCCCGAGATGGACGAGCGTTCGGAATATGGAAATGTTTACAAAGCTCGGGCACGTATGAATAGCCACCTTCAGATGAGGAAGTTCTTCCTGACTTCTCCTCGTTTCCGTCAAGAAACGACATTGTATATGTCCGCGGACGTTCTTTTGTGACAACCCCATATCACGTCGATAACACTGGCCCGTTCTTCTTCTCGCGAGGACCACTTTCCAGAACGGCTGGCGCCTGCATAGGTGGGGGCAGTTGTCGTACAACACTGCAATGAGTAGCTCATCTGCGCCTGTCCTATAGCCAAATTCTCGGGAACTTATATCTGCCTAAGGGTGGGTAACAAGGGTCGCAGGCGGACATCGCTCATACAAGCCGATTGCGTGGCCCTACACAAATTGTTTCATGATAGGCTACCATCAATTCTTGCAGGGTGAGAAGAGTCGATTATAATACATGATGGTCGTCGTCGGTATACCTCCCTGAAATAACTACGTAGACGGGTGCATGTAGAAGTATCATTATAAGTATGTAGGCATATATAGGTATACGTCATCCACGCCACACTCAGGTTCGACAATGCGCGTCCTCGCCCCACTTCCGAAGTGACTCACGATGAACACTCTATCTCGATCCCATTATAAGGACCGTTATGATCCGCCGCGTCCCACGTAAAGATATTAGAGGCACCGACAATGCACTGCGTGCTCGGGTTATCTTGCCCAGGGCAAGAAACCCACGCGTTCGAGTCCTCGATGTGGATTTCTCCCTCGGGATGTACGTACAAGAACGCCTGGGGCGGAAGGGTCGGGATTGGGTCTTCTTTGTTGTTGATATGGGTGAGGTGGAGGTTGGCGTCAACGTAGTCTGCAAATGGCTTGTTTCCGACCTGTATGCGCGTGCGAGTCACAATGGGAATTCGCAAGCTAAGAAAGGGACAAGGATAAAACATACACGCGGGAGGCCGTACGTGATGGTTTGAAAGGTCGTGTTCGGGGGGAGATGGAGCGGCAGGTACACGGAATCAAGAAGGGCAATTGCCGCCCCTGCCATCATTTAGAAGTGTCAGGGTCGAGAGCTTCTTCCCCCGAATAGGCATCATCGCATACCTAGGGAATGACCGACTATGGTCACGGAAGTGGCCCCGAATTCTTTCATAGCATTCTGTACAGCGGCTAGGACATCCGAGGCAGCGCTGTATGAAGCATAGTCAAAGATAGTACCAGGAACAACTACTCCGGGAACCTACCCAGCCTGTGCAGCCTGGAAACCAGCATGCACCAGAATGTCAGAGGATATTCCAGGGAACAAGATCGGGTTAAGTGGCAAAAGTAGAATGGTGACGTCCTCGATTACCGGTAATCTGTGACGTTAAAATGGGGGCTTGAGTTATCTTAGACTCGGGGCTAACAGGAACGGCAGGCACTTACATCAGAAACGGGTCCGTACCCTGGTGCGCAACGATCACCGTGCTAAGATTGGGATCATATCCTACATACCCTGAATCTCGCTTTACATAGGCCGTGCTAAGAGAAAGAAATAAAGCACTTACAGTACTGAATGATGGCACCGTCACCACCAGAAGCAACCGGTTTGAAATCAGAGTTGGCCTGGCAATTGGCTAGAAACCAACCATCAGTTTAGTATCACGATCTCCGCGTCGGTAATATGCGCTGCGACATACTACCACAGCTCCAAGTGAGGGTCTTGTCTGGTGAGCAGAAAGCAGCACTGGCATAGTAGGTATACGGGTTGTAATAGTCGATTTGGGATGTCGACAACGCAGTAATGGCCTGACGAATAGAAAGTGCATAGACGATGGAGATGCCGAAGATGACGACAGCCAGCTGGGAGGAAATCATGTCCACGGTGCAGATACGGATGAATGCGACGTAATTGCTGCAGATGCTTGCTGCAGCTGGCACGTTTACCATGGGTTCAAGGTTATATATGCTGAACAGTTCCGAGAGCCGGAGCACGGTTACGCGACGGATAAGCGGGCACGGTGTCCCGTTGCGTTTCGCGATCCGACTTTCAAAGCATGCAGCAGGTGGACGTAAGCACACATGCACTTATGTATTGTTCATGGAAATTTTCGTCCATTCGCCACTCATCAGGCGTCGTCCAGGGGGCTGTACATATGAGGGTTGATGCCAATGCGAGCCGACACCGCACAAAGCCCGGCGCCACGATGACACTTTCTGAATAAATCTTACCATATATATAATTCAGTAAAGTAACTGCTACTCACTCATCCTGGTAGGGAATCCGTCCTCTCATTTTCCATGAGACAGGATGGGCGTGGTAGTTCAGGTCATTTGAGAAACAAATCCATTGCGGTATAGCCAAGACAGTGATCAAATGCGCCCCCAAGTTGGAAGATAAGATCCGAATGCCACAGGATGATGGTACACCCAGAGGACCTCTGCTCCAGCCATGCAGCTAGAGTCCAGCTTCTTCGAAAGTGCTGGACAGCATCAGGACAACAACTTGGTCATCTGGATGACGTACGCCAAACCGGTGTCTTCGCGGTGTCTCTTTCTACCGACACGTGCAAATTATGGTCAGTCCCCGAATATCAAGTCACGACAGAAAATGACGGCTTACAGTATCACATGGCCACTGGTACCTGACTGGTCATGTGCCAAAAAAGGTCACGGGACAGTGTTTTCAGGAAAGGGGTATGCATTGCGCTACTCATTTCCTAAGAAGGGCATAGAAATGGCGAAGCGACTCCAGGGGTTCAGGCATGCAGTACATAAGAGTGCCATGAGCGTGGTCAAAGCCTACTTGAAGATGGAAGATAAGGTTCTGATGTGACGTCGGAACCCAGCTTTCATGTTCAAACAGACTTCGACCACCGTCATCATGTGCACGCTTATCGATGATGATGATGTTGATAAGTGACTGGTTCGATGGCACAAGGTCCGACGAGCTAGTTAGTCAACAGTCGGGGAAGAAACATGCCGGACAACCCTACTGAGCGCGAGACGCTACTTGCCCATTCTCAGAGGTATTCAATCTGTGGAGTATGACTGATATCAGGCTCAGACAAGCGAAGCGTGTCGCACCTACCTCAAACATTGCTTATCAGGATAGCTAAACTATAATATAA
>JADGIP010000761.1:0-11958 GCA_016618355.2 Astraeus odoratus | reverse complement strand
TGCTGTCACGGGTCAAAGCTCGTAGTGAAGGCTGTACATCTACTAAGCAGAGAGCTGAACATCGCTCGATACGTGTCTTCCCCGGTCATGCGCAGAGACCCAATGAATCATTGTATACGTAAGTGTCGAATTTCTTATTATCCTGGTGGAGTGATTGCGAGGGAGTCTTTAGCGATCCTTGACTTCATCGACGTTCCGTCAGATGGGATATGTTTCATTGTCATGGAGGAGTGGTCCTCTCACCTGTTATCCCACATGCCAATCTGCGTGTATGAATTCCTCTCTGCTATTCGCCAATGCATAGAGGTAAAGATATTTCTCACTTCCGCGGGGGGACTATTCAGCTGACCAACATTCATTCTTAGCACGTTGTCTTCATGCACAGGCATCACATTGTCCACCTCGATATTTCATTGTACAACTTCGTCACCGATTACTGTGGCCGTTATGCCTGTATCGACTACGAACTTAGCCAAAGAATCGACAACGAAAATCCTAGAGTGTTCAGTTCCAGGGGTACGGAGATTCCACCGGAACTAGAGCTTGGACAATCCAGTAATCCATATACGGTTGATATATGGGCACTTGCTATGCTGATTCTCAGGGCGTGTGATGTGAGTACCTGGCAGCTGTGGCTTTCAGGACTGTGCAAGACTTTAAATTCTCAGATAACAGGTTTCCATGTGCCCGAACTTATTCAACTCACGAAGCCTATGCTTAACGAAAACGCTGACAAACGACCATCTGCGTCAATGGTGCTACGGGCATTCAGAAGACAGTTTCGGACATTGGAAGACGGGTTAGGACCTCAGCTTTGTTGAAAGACGTAGCTAATCGGATATGCAAACCTGTTATTAGTACTCTCTCACTCGCTACCTTATATTCGTGTACTTGTCGTTTGAGCAACAATATTTATGGATAGTGCGGGTTAGTTGAATAAGATATTGAAATTCTCGGGTGTTGAAAACCTCCGCTCTGAATGTACTATGTGGTATAGACAATTTTTTTTAGGTTGTGCTCTGATTGTGTCCGACATTTGTGTCGGATGCAAATTTCAGTTGCGAATGCAAAACTAAAGTAAGCAGAGAATTGCATCTGCTCTAAACACAGGGCTAGCCGTGTAGTACAAGCTAGAGCTTCATAGTCAGTCAAATGAGTGACGGAAAGATAACACATCTATGGATCCAGCTACAACATACGCGCAATATTAGTACTATGGACGGGTGATTGGTGCATCGGTATCGTTTGATGCTGGTAAACGCTTTCTCAAGCGGTAATGCATGACAAGCTCTGATGACTGTCTCCAAAAGTACTGCCGCACAGCAGCCAATGTCATGTCTAGCGCAAGCACTGAGTCGTTACAGAGGATCTCATAGATCTCCTCTGGTCTTACTCGATGGTTTCTAGAACTAGGGGTCGTCGGAGTTGATGGCTCTAGATGTGAGGTTGACGTAGGGGAACTCGGTCGCGTCGAGATTTTCTCCAGTTTCTCGTGTACCTAGGAAATACTGAGCAAACCCATAGAAAGTTATCGCGCTCTCACGTACGTGGTGTGTCAGCTTCCTTACTCTGAGAAATCTACTAGCAGTCAACTTCGACTGTGCACTGTTCAACAGAGTGATTACGCATCAAGAAAGTGCTCGGATAGGACACGCACGGGTTCAACAGCACGGGTAGAGTCTCACCCCCAAGCTCCGGATTAGGCCAAGGTAAAAGTACAAAGCTGAGTTTGACATTAAGCGGCGGGCTTGTCTTGTTCAACAGGAGGTATTCCAGCAACCAGAGGGGAATCGTTTCTTCGAGAGTATATACATCGGCCCATGTGCTTGAGACACTCCCCCGATAAACCGTCTTCCAGCCCGGGTAAGACTCATCTGATATCATGATGGTCATATCCGGGGGTAAGTTAATTGTCGGTGCTTCGCTGGAGGAGGGAGGTGAAAGTGGATTCGAAAGTATTATTTGCGCGGGTGTCTTCTCCGGCTTCATCTCGGGCTCCTGCAGTAAAGCGTCGTCAGGCATGATTTACGTGAAGTAATGTCAAGGGTACCTCAGGGGCAGTTGAAGTATCCTTAGCATTGACAGGGACGCTTGAAATTGGAGAGCCTGGAGTAATCTCAGTAGCAGGTCTTCGGATCGGACCTTTACCGAGATTTTTGAGGCGTCCCATTAGGCCTCCCGCGCTTTGGGTATTAGGAGTAGTCGATATAGGACTTTCTGGGCCAACTTTCGTGGGACTACTAAGATCATTCGAACCTAGCGAGTCTCCTTCCAGTGCAGCATTACTCGTGATAGGGCGTTGAGAGCGAGGAGAGAAGTAATCAGTCTCTCGTCCCCCGGCGTAGACGACGTCAAGCCCTTGGGTTCGAATGGGCATGGGAGTCCTGTCGTTAGGTAAAGGTGACTGAGGATTATGACGTGGTCCAAAACTAGTATTAGATGGTGATAATGGTATCATTGAGGGTATTAGTGCAGAGGGTTTGGCGATAACCGGAAGATTTGGAACAATTGCGCGACAGGCGAACGGAGATGCGACGATCGCAGTGCGGATAGGCATATGCAACGATGACTTGTGGGACATATCTGAGGGAGAGTGTCTTCCTGGGAAGGCCAACTTATTACCGTTCAGATCTATGTGTGTAGGTGCGATGTCACGATGCAGGCCAGAATGAATGGCAAGGTTGGGATCTGAACCCAGACCTTCCCGCCTTCTTCGAATCCTCTGTTCTTCTCGGATGAAGCCCAGGAATAAGTTACGCAATACCCACTTCCCGATGTTGACTGCGTCACCACCGTCAACACCTACTAGGGAAAGGCGATAGAAAGACTTACGTCTTTGCTCATCACTGACAACTTTGTCGTCGTATCCAGCTTCATCTGCGTAAATTTCGGCTTCAAAACACCTCTCATTTATGTGCACCGTAAGCACCCCTGTTTTAGTGTCCACTGACGACCAAGGTGAGATAACAGCCTCCCCCTCGATCCGTTCTCTGACGATCTCAAGGGCTGCTCGGGGACTCCTGTCTCGATCCCCATGAGTACTCCCGCTTCCTCTTGACAGGGCACTGCTATCCGTACTCCCACACCGACTGGCGTCCCAGACGTCCTGCTTCGTATATCTTCCCCGACATATACCACGGACTATATCCCATACTGCCACTTCACCCTCCGTATCCACAGTCAAGGCATGGATACGATCATTGAGCAGGATTGCTCGCACAAGCCCATGAGAACCGGGAATGATGCTGTCTGGTTTGCTGTTGTACGGCTCAGCCTCGGAGGCTAGCTCAGGCAGCTCATGGACTACTCGAACGTCATGGGGAAGCTCATGGGATGCGTTTGACATTGACGCAAGGCTCCTCATGTTCCGTAACGTACCTTGAGCAGGAACGGTAGCAGCATGTGGCTGCAAAACCGCTCCGAACGATTGCCGCATGCCAGGAACAGACACGACAGACGCAGCAGAGTAAAGAGTGGCCACTTCCGCATCACGACCCCAAGTAATAAATGGTGATGGAGGGTAAGGACCGTTGGGAGAAGTAAGTCGAATCAGCGCTGTTAGGGGAACACCGGGATACAACCGCAATTCATCCCCGCGACCTGACATAGCGTTTGAGTAAGCATTCCCCAAAAAGACATTGTCTACCTTGATGTGACCAGACTGGCTCCGTTCCTGGGGACATTCGCATCCTACGCATGGTGGAGGCTGAAGGATCGCTAGTTGGTATATCCCCCTCTTCTGCGGTACGGAGTTGCACACGTCTGGGTAACTTCCACCGACTTACACTAGAACTTCCAGAAGCAGTCCAAAGCAACCCATCATTAGTAGTGACGATCTTGTTCACGCCCTCGCCGGAATTGCTATCTGAGTCACGGAAGAGAACGATACATGTACCGTCCGCGATATCTGCACAATCCTGAACGTCAACCTTGCAAACAATACCTGACTTATCACCGGAATAAAAGACCTCTAGCGATGGGTCTGACGAGTGGAGGGCCCAAACAGAGTCTGTGTGATAAGTGAACGTATGCAGGCAACGTTGGGAAGAAAGCGACCAAAGCTTGATGGAAGCTGCGAGGAACTAAGTGGGAGACATGTATGAGTTTCACAATGTTCTTACCATCGGCAGCGCCTGTGAGAAGCTGTGCCGATGTCAGGGATTTTGTACGTCATTATGATATCGGAAAACCTTACATATTTCGCATCTTCCGAGATTAAAATTGCACGGATATTGTCAGTGTGTCCAACCAGCTTCCCCACGCGCTTGCCGGCGCGCGGATCCCACATGCGAACGACGCGTTCGGGAGAACCACTGGCTATGATATGTCCAAACGTATCTACTGCAAGGGAATACACAGACGCCTTGGATGCAGTTATATCTGGTGGGTTTAATGTCACGAGTGGCTCCGGCGTGGACGACGAACGCGTCAGATCCCAAAGCTTGACGGTCCGATCAAATGATCCTGATGCTACCCAGTTTCGTTCGCGACTATGAGCGGGAGGGGTAACTCAGTGGTCTTTACATGGGGACTCGTGCGGCGAGGCTACCTTAAGGCAAGACAACGGACGTAATCTGCATGAAGTCCAATTGTCGAAGGTTCCGTAGGTGGCGCTGAATGCGGGTTCCACATTTTCACGGTTCCGTCGGATGAGGCTGATATGACTACCGTACCGCGGGTCAGCACGGAAACGTGAAATAAACTTGCAAACGAAGAAATGGACCTGTTTGATTATAATTGCATAGCAGAATGTCATTGACCCAGTCCGTGTGCATTTGAACACATTGCCGAAAGTGTGTTCGCTAGGTCGTATGTTGGAACGAGATTCCAGAGTCTGGTGAGGCTGTCTTACCGTGTCAAATTCGTGTGCATCCAGGTCGAGCTCCCACTGGTGTTCGTACGGTAGCTCGTCCCGCGCCGTGTTTCTGTCTCTCCACCTTCTGCCGCTTTCCTTCACGTCTCCGAGTATATCCCCGTCTCGACGCTCTTCTTCCGCGTCATCCTCCCATGTTTCACCTGTCATACCGGTCAACCATTCCCACCTATTAGAATGACTACGGGGTGGTGATGTCGTTCGTCTTCTCCTGAAGGGCAAGCCTAAGTCCCATGAGATCACCTGGCCGTCTCGACCGCCGGTGTAAAGGATCCCTTCTGGCGATGGATGTCCTTCTAGTCGAGTAGCCGAGTCGAGCGCGAGGGCCATGACACCAAGCCGGTGTGTCGGCTGAGTGTCGTGCCTTGGCTGGTCGTCTGCGAACGGACGGGGCGAAGGATAAAGGAGTGGCCGTGGAGAACCATGTCGGGGAAAGCCCACGGAAAGCATCTGGAGACGGGGGACAGGATCGACTGGAGGTGGTATCACATATGATACCCGACGTCTGGGAGGTGGCATGGGGAGGCTGGATCAAGTTACATGCAGGTGTCTGGTCTGTGTTGGTGGTAGTTGCCCTCCGGTTCTCAGGTGTTGTTGCACGGGTGTGGATGATGTTTACGAGCGTTCACATCAGGAACTTCGACAGTCTCCTTAGTGGCGATGAAACCGAAACCCAATTAGAGTGCTTACTACCGGCTGCGCTATCGATACATATGTAGATCTAATCTCTGGCATGCACACATCCTAGCGACTACAGTCCGACTATTTTTACATACGACCTTCTTCGACGAGTGCCAGTACGCTGATTTAGGACATTAAAACCCGGGTCGTCGACATTGCACGTGGACAATCACGTAGATGGCATGTATATTCCTCTAAAAAGTTTGCCCTAGGCCTGGGGTAAGCCTTGAAGATCTCCGGCAAATAGAGCTCCAGGGCTTAACAACATTCCCCAACACCATCTCGCTATGCGGTTAATTCCACTGGGTAGCCGTACGGTGCATGGTCGGACTGCCTCGCGTAATGTCTTGTCGTCAATCGAGTGTCCGAATACCACCGATACAGGGAACGCCATTGTCGTACGAATTGGCACCGGGTACAGCGACGTACATAGCATCGAATGCGCACAAAACGTCACCCACGGCTGGAGACACCGAATTTGGCCCTGCCTGCAGCAATATGATAAGCCCATGGTCATTCAGCACGCAGACATGCATCCGAAAACGTAGTCCTATGTTGGCCGATGCAACTTGAATAGTACAATATTATTACAATAAGTACTTGCTTATGGTGACAAGCATGCTGTGACACACCGAATTTGGTAGTCTTGCATAAGCCGTGGTCATCGTCAGTACGACGTTTCGCGCAGGAGGTCGTTCAATTACGACCCAGACGACGAACGTAGCACCGGTGGTAGACCCAACCTGCACGACATGTTTCAGCGCGATCCTCGGGCTGGCGCGTTTCTTGGTGGCGACAGAATCTCAGGGCAGGACATCCGCGATCAGAATGGTGAGTGGACGATCACGCTCGCATTTTGGTGCGCCTTATAGATCTATCCAATGCGAACTGTTTGCTACAGTAACGGCTGCACTGTCCATCGCCAACATCGTCAAGAGTTCCTTAGGTCCTCTGGGACTGGACAAGATGCTCGTGGACAACATTGGTGTATGCCTAGTAGCTTTCGGACTAGATCAGTGCTCACCGTGCAACAGGAAGTGACAATCTCGAATGATGGGGCGACTATCCTCTCGCTGCTGTCAGTAGAGCATCCTGCAGGAAAAATCTTCATCGATCTTGCACAAAAACAAGATAAGGAAGTTGGGGATGGAACCACGTCCGTAGTCATCATCGCGGCAGAGCTCCTGCGACGCGCCAACGAACTTGTCAAGGCGAAGATTCACCCTACAACCATCATCACAGGGTATAGACTTGCCTGTAGAGAGGCTGTCAGATTTATGCAAGACAATTTGAGCGTAAAAGTCGACGCGCTCGGACGCGACGCGCTGATCAATGCAGCTAAAACCAGCATGGCAAGCAAAATCCTCGCCAAGTATGTGACTAGAGACGTGGTCAGATTAGAGGATCCCTGACATATTGCCTGCCCAGCGACGACGATCTGTTTGCCCCTATGGCTGTAGACGCCATGCTCGCAGTTAAGTCAATCAACTTACGCGGGGACATCAAGTACCCTGTCAAAGCCGTGAATGTGTTGAAAGCCCATGGCAAGAGTGCAAGGGAATCCATATTCGTTCAAGGATATGCACTGAATTGCACGGTGGCTAGTCAAGGTTGGATATAAATCAGCGATATACATACCTACCAGCTGATGTGCATCTGTAGCCATGAAAAAGCGTGTCACTAATGCAAGAATAGCTTGCCTCGACATAAATCTTCAAAAGGCCCGTATGCAACTCGGTGTCCAGATACTCGTGGACGACCCAGAGCAGCTGGAGAGCATCCGAAAACGGTACGATACTTTTCAGACGGACTGAGGGTTTACCTAATTGGAAACAGGGAGGCAGAGATCACACTGGAGCGCATCAAAAAAATACTTGCAGCTGGTGCAAACGTCGTGCTGACGACTAAGGGTATTGATGATCTGTGCCTGAAGGAGTTTGTTGAAGCAGGGGCAATGGCAGTACGCCGTTGTCGCAAGGAGGATCTGCGGCGTATTGCGAAGGCCACTGGTGGTACACTGGTCTCAAGCCTTGCCAATCTGGATGGAGACGAGACATATGAGCCTAGTTATCTTGGCACGGCCGACGAGGTCGTCCAGGAACGTATTTCAGACGACGAACTTATTCTGATCAAAGGGACCAGGGTCGTCAACTCCGCCTCCATCATCTTGCGTGGTGCAAATGATTACATGCTCGACGAGATGGAGAGGGCATTACACGACACTCTGTCAGTCACCAAGCGCACACTAGAGAGCGGTTCGGTCGTCCCAGGTGGCGGAGCTGTAGAATCTGCACTCAGTGTATATCTCGAAAACTTTGCAACTACCCTTGTATGTCTCCATGGAGCTCCGGGGTTTAAATGCTGAATGGTGGTGTATGGCAGGGATCCAGGGAGCAACTCGCCATTGCCGAGTTCGCAGCAGCCCTATTAACCATTCCAAAGCAACTTGCTGTTAACGCCGCAAAGGATTCGACGGAACTCGTCGCGAAACTCCGGGCATATCACAACGCAGCACAGAATGCAGCTGCTGGCGATCCAAAAAAGGTGCTCTTGCGTTACGGACTTGATTTATTAAATGGAGACGTCCGGGACAACGTTTCGGCTGGTGTACTCGAGCCAACGTTGAGTAAAGTCAAGAGCTTGAAATCTGCATACGAGGCTGCCATTTCCTTATTGCGGATCGACGATGCGATTCAATGCGTACCAGGTGAGCTGACAACGTCCTGAGGCAAGACTGGTGACATGACAGCCCTCTCTTCAGAACCTAAGCCCGAGACGGATGGCCATGGACATTAATTGGCTGTTGGAATACATAACTTGTTACTATAGTCGTACCGTACGCGATTGTACTCCCGTGGCACCTTGATCTAATTACCGTCTGTCTGACCAATCCGACGCGACTTGCTAGTTTGGTCACAAAGAAAACTCCGAGTCACGTGATGTTGCCGGCGCGGTTTGTTGGTCTGCCCGACACAGCGAGCCCGCGCTCTTGGGCGTTTTCGTGTCGAAGCCAGCTATACTCTCCGTCTTCTCTCCACATTCAGTCGAGCCTTTCTTCGACACCGGGTTTTATAATAACACACGTTCTGGTGGTGTCGGAGAGTCCCAAACTCTGCAATTTCTCCGCAACAGGAGCCCATGCAACCAGCGGATGCAAAGGCCACGGATCCCGTCGCGTCCTCTCCGCTTATCGGGCAGCGGTTCCACTCTCTCATATGGACATGCCTCGACTCCGAGCTCGTCAGATCTGCCGTGTTTTATGCCGAAAGGTACTATGTCATGGATGTGGACAGTCATGACGCACGCCATCTGTATGCGACCACGCTCCTCCGCTCGAATCAACCCCATTCTGCCCTCGAAATTGTGAGTGACACAGAAGAGGTGAAATGCAGCGGATGCTTGGAAATCAAGGCAAAGTGTTGTACAGCTCTGGGTCGACACCGCCAGGCACGCGAAGCTCTCGAGGTCTGCCTACAGGATACCAGCTACATACCTTCGTGTAGGTGATAGATGGTCTATGTGGGAGTTAGTTCTAACGATCGCTACATAGCATCCATGGGTCCTCGTACGACGCGGGCTTTTCCAGAGGAGGCAACATTGCGATGTCGAGCAGGCATAACGGCGATGAAGGGGAGCATGCCCGACAAGGCCACAGCTAGCTTCCGACAGGCACTGGCACTGAATGTAATGTTGTGGGAGGCTTTTGAGGGACTATGTTCTCTTGGTAGCTATCCCTACACTTTTGTCCAATGATCTCGTAACTCGATTTATTACCAGGTACTGCTCCTGAGATAGATGAGATCTTTCCTCCTCGACAGTTGCCAGTAAAGCGAACTGCTCCAGAAGAGCCACCGCCAATAAAGATGCACTCAGGGCCAACCACCACCGGAGCTGGGTTTTTCACGCCTGACGCCGCACAAAACAACCTTCTTCGCTCTCGCAAAAATAACCCTCAGCCGTTTCGAATGGAAGTCCCTACTGGACAACGAGAGTACGTGTGAGTTTCTTCTCATATTTAGTTCGATGCATAAGGTGGTCATCAATGTTGTATCTTGCCAGAGCTTCCAATGACTCGCTATTTCGGACGGAAAATTCGTTCATCCATCCTCCCACACGTAATCTCCGAACCGAGAATGCTCCAGCTGGGCCATCTCAACCTGTTGCTCGGCCGCTGTCGTCAACAGAGGAGACCGGTCCAGTGCAGAAGCGTCTCCGACCCACAACTCGACAGCGCAGCATCGAGGTGGCCAAGCCCAAGTCCTCCAAAGTGATCGTTGACGAACCCCAGAAAAAGGCACGCGCCCGCCCGGCCTTGACATTTGCTAACATCTTCTCATCACCCGGTCGCCGTTCTCAGCCTGTCCAGAACTCGAAGACCGCTGTCGGGACTGGAAAGAATGAGCGAAGCCTAGGGAACAATGTCCTTGGTCCGCGGCGAAGTTCCCGGCTATTGAGTGGCGCATCAAATAAGCCGTCTGGAAAGGTCTGTACTACTGTGTTTCCACGTGGGACTATCCCAGGTTTATTGTCCCTGGACATATGCTGACATGTTTTGTAGCATCCGCCTGCGCGTCGCCGTCAGCTCACGGCTCTGCGGTCGTATTCGGTGGACACGGAGCCCGAAGATGAACCTATTCCCGCTGCTGACGTTGCATCTTCTCACACGCAATCTCCACCTTCTGAAACGTCTCCTGGGTCAAGTAATTGGACGGCCGCAGATGAACAGGCAGCCCAGGAAGCTTTTGAACTAGAAATGGCTGACTACTACATCTACGACTTGATGCGGCGATTTGCGAGGGCCACGCGAGCCTTGTCAGTATATGATTGCTATTCCTGTCTGATGGAGCTCGAACACATGCCTTCCGTGCACCAGCAGTCATCGTGGGTACTGGCTATGGTTGGCCGAGCTCACTATGAAAGGTTGGAGTATGCTTCTGTACGTAAAGTTTTCCGTAGTATGTTCCATCCGGCTGATCGACCTTATTTTGTGGCTGGCGTCCATGTTGGGAAATTCCAGGCTGAGCGGGCATTCAGGGCAGCCAGGGCTCTAGAGCCTTATCGACTGGGCGATATGGAGGTGTATTCGACACTGTTATGGCACCTGCAACAGAACGTGCAGCTTTCATATCTCGCACAGGAGCTGATGAGCATTAATCCATGTTCGCCGCAAGCTTGGATTGCGACCGGAAATCTATTTTCTTTGCAGAAAGAGCGTTCGCAAGCCCTGACGTGCTTTCGACGTGCGGCAGAACTGGACCCGGCTTGTGCATATGCGTACACATTGAGTGGACATGAATCGATCGACGAAGACTTGGACAAGGCTATTTCGTTTTTCCAGCGAGCGCTGCAGGCAGATGCGCGACACTACAATGCCTGGTAAGTTGGTCTGGTTGGTATGCCGAGAGACGGGGGGCGTAATGGGGCTGCATCGTGGCGAACGTTCTGACTGATTGGGTTGGTGATAAACAGGTATGGTTTGGGCACGTGCTATTTGCGCATGAGCAAAATCCGACTGGCGGAATATCACTATCGTAAGGCGCTTGAGATCCATCCTCAAAATGCAGTCCTCCTCGGATGCGTCGGCATGGTGTGTGACAGGGTCATCCATTTGTGGATATGACATGTTTCGCAGCGGGACGACTGACTAGTGACTTGCCTGCTGCAGACTGTGGAACGTCGCGGAGATAAGGGTGCGGCACATTCTCTATTCGACCAAGCCGTGCGATTGGCCCCAGACAATGCACTTGTTCGGTATCGAAGAGCCAAGATGCTTATCTCCATGAAGCGATACAAGGTGAGGCAGAGAAATGCGCCCGAAATAGGCACGCATGGGGCCGGCACGAAATTTGATTGTGCATTCTTGGTGAATTCTTATCATGTATTCGCAGGAGGCTGTGGAAGATTTGCACAAGCTGCGTGATTCGTCACCCGAAGAGTCGAATGTCGTGTTCCAGCTCGCCAAAGTGTACCGACTGATGGGGGATGAGGTGAGGTCGGCACAATGGCTCGCCATCGCACGTGACATGTCGCCGAAGAGCGTGAATAAGCTGAAAAAACTTATGGAGACGGTCAAGGACGACGAGGGCAGGGATGACCGGATGGATGAGGGATGACGGGGGCGGGATGCATGCTATATATCTCGGACCAGAATATGAGGCATGCGGTATCATATACATACATAGGATGTTTATATTTTTTTTTCTTTCTTTTTTTCCTCACATGGAACCGTTGGACCAAAACACGAAAATAATTACATACGTTGGGTCACTGGCGAGGGTCGGCAAAACGGGGCGGGCGAGGCTGGAAGGGGGGTGTTGTGTTATTTGGTGTTGTTTGTCCGGCGGCGAAGTGTTGAGTCACCAACGACGCGACTGTCCAATTTCGAATTGGACTATATAAGCTGT
>JADGIP010000760.1:0-11960 GCA_016618355.2 Astraeus odoratus | reverse complement strand
AGTCAGAGCTTGGCGGAGAGTCGGTACATATCAGATTTCAGGTTTCAGGTTAGCGTAGGATCCGAATCCATTGTGAATTCACATATTATAATGGGCAAACATGTCGGTGCTCAAGCATTCCCAAAGTTGCCATGTGCCCCTGGTTTCTGTCACTGACCAGACTACACGCCCTTGGCTGAGTCAAAAGTTACGAGCGCAGTGGAACACCTATCGCGAGTACAAGTCAGCTAACTAAGCAACGTAGTCAGTCCTGTACTCGTAGTAAACATACAAGAGAGATCTCACCTCAGCTTCGGAGACGCAAGCTGAGGTCTACAAGCGCTGTACATAGGCTTCAAGTACATAGAGAAATGTATTCGAGAATGTTCTGATAATCAGTGGCTGAAACATATGAAGAAAACTAGCTCTCATATAACATGAGGTATCACTAGAAGAATATCAGAAAATCAGAACGAAGTACAAGGAGTAGAACATATTCGGTTTGTGGCCGTGCTTGATTTACACTGATTAGGTCGTATATCGGGGTCGGTTCTGACAGGCTGGCACCAATCAGAGAAGGTCCTCCCATTGTAGGTATGTTCACCAACATCTCATAGTTCAACAGAGCCTTTAAAAGGATGGGGTTGGCATGGACTTAGCGTCCGAAGCCTGAGTCACTTCACGTGCTGCTCATATATTCCCTCCGTCATTTATTACAATTCATTATATCCCGAGATCTCCCGTAGTATAAGCCTACCCCTACCCATTCTTTTATATCATTTTCCTGGTATATTGTTCGAAACAAAAGAATTCTTATTGTGTCGACTCAAGTTGTAAACTTCGATCGAGCTGCCGCCACAGCAACGTAACACACTGGGGAATGTAGCCGCAGGGATATAGCTCTAATGAATCCCACCGCGCTTCAAGCTCCGGGTCACATTGTACGTGCTTCGATGCCATGACCACTGTGTGCTATAAATTCCTCGGGTCACCTGAGTGACTGTTGGTGTGTACTTGGCCTTTTATCTACTCGGACCTCTCTTTTTTTCCGACATTCGCTTGGCGATATCATGCTTGCCGTTCTGCTCATCGCACTTGCTCCAATTTTGAGTGCAAATGCTCAGGATGGGACACCACCGAGTAGCTGGCCTCAAGTCTATCCCGGGATGCCGACTGGCAACTACGGTCCCGAGTGGCAGGATTGTAAATATGTGATTTGTCCCTTACATCCTTCACGCTAAAACTACTGTTACTATGTACTAGATTTCCAAGTAACGGAGCCTCTGCCAAACGTTACCTGGAGCCTGTCTCGTAACTGGGCCGGTAATATTCCGGTGGGGAGAGAGGGTCATCCGAACAATACCCTGTTCTTTTGGGCGTTCGAAAGCTCCGAAGGTTCTTTTACGACCGAATGTGAAGAGCCGTGGGGAATCTGGCTGAACGGAGGGCATGTCGATCGTTCTGGTGTGGTATAGTATTACACTGATAATTTTTTTTTCCAGACCAGGTTCCTCGAGCCTTGTAGGTCTGTTATTTGAGGTTCGTTCCCCTATATCCCATCCCTACTTCATCTTCATCACCTCTTAGAATGGTCCTATTCGTGTCCAAAGCGATTACTCGATCACTGAGAACCGCTATTCCTGGCAAAATATCGCTGATTTTGTCTGGATTGATCAACCAGTGTACGTACCACACCTCACTTTCCCCTTTGAATACATACATACATGTAAGAAACAGAGGAACTGGATTCAGCACTTGTGATGAGGAAGGCTACGGTAAGCATCCAAGACACATCTCTCAATTTCACCAGTTAAGCCCTTGATAAGTTTTTGACGAAGATCAGATGGCCAGTGACTTTGTACGTGGCACCTTAACTTCCACGAAACATACCTTTCTCATCCCCATAAGATGGGCTTCCTGTCTAACTTCGTGAAAGTATTTCCTCATCTGGCACATCGGCCCCTGCACCTGATTGGGGAAAGTTATGCAGGGATGTATATCGTCAGTTGTTTCGCATGTCTCGCTTCCATTGTTCTATCAAATTTACCCGCTACTTTTTTTAGCCATATATTACCAAGGCTTACTTTGAAATGCAAAATCCTCCTGTTAGATTGGCAAAGATTGCCATTGGTGATGGCACAATCGGGTCTGGAGAATCATTCGAGCTCCTCCCAGTGGCAAGTAACAATGGTGTCTCCTACCTCCTTCACTCACATACACTGCAGGTCAGCATCCTGGAGACCTATCCACAAATCATCGGATATGACACCGAAGTGCTTGAATACTTCAAGGAGCAGTGCGCTAGTGTCCACATTCAATGAACACAGAATTACTTACTGATATTCCTAATAGAACGGTACTTTGCGGCTATGATTTGACCCTTGAGTATCCGCAGAATGGCCATTTTCCAACCCTTACATTCACACCGGGACAGAAATCCAATCTCGAGGGGGTGGCATCTTCACGCAAATACAAGGCTCATCTCACGAAGCAAAGTTTGATGCAAGATGCCCAGGACCGTTTTGCTGCAAAATTTGCTAAGCGCAATGCACGCGTGTCAAAGCGGGAAAGAATGCGAAGCCAGGATGTATGGAAGAGGGATCTTGCTGGGAGAGCAAACGGAACAATCGACCCATGGTACGGGTGCGACTTGTACAGCGAGATGATAGACTATGCAATCAATTTCACTTTCCCTTGGTGTATGTGATATTCAGTTCACGATCACTATGCTGCTGATTTTGTTTGGCCCAGCATTGAGTCAAAGTACTGGTGGCATGTTTGATGTATGTCGCTGCATGTCTGATACTACGGTGATCTAAGTGATCTGTAGGTCTATAACATTCCGGACGCGTTGAACCCTGAAGCTCCCATGGACGGTTCCACTTTCCTCAACGGTATGTCTTTTAGACTACTCCAGTCCTCTGTGCCGCTGTGACCCTGATCTGCATAGATCCATACACCCGAGCCGCCATCCATGCCCCTACAAGCAAAAACTGGGTCGAGAGCATCACCTATCCCTTCGGAAGCAGTGAGTGAAGCCTTTTATACGAACAGATAGTTCTCGCTGACAGTATCTGTAGAATACTCGAATGGAGACCCTAGCGTTGAGTCAGCACGAAGATTATGTAGCAGGGAAGAAAGTAAACTAACTAAAATAACAGACCGATGGCTTTCTTGTCTGGCCTCGCTACAAATGCCACTCAACACGATGTTAATATTATTATTTATTCTGGTAATGACGATTCTCTTATCCCTCACTTGGGCTCACAAGGTAAGCACTTCATGTGACGTTGAAAGACGCTCATGCTGATGTCGACCAATGCAGTCGCCATTCAGGTCCGTTTGCAAGTTTGTGCATGGTCGTACTTGTTACGCTGATACTATTATTGGCAGAACACGACGTTTGGCGGGATTCAGGGCTTCACTCGGAAACCACAGACACCGTGGTATAATGATGCATATGAATTTGCTGGCGTGGTTCATCAGGAACGGGGCTGGATATATGTTCTCATTAGCCACGCAGGACATTTGGTAGGATACACCAACCCTGTATCGGTGCGTTTCTTTGTTCGCTTCATATTCTCATGAATGAGCACTAATGTATCGTCAGGCCCTAACCTTCATCCGAGAATTCGTATTCGGCAACAATCAGACTGGTTTAGTGGTTGATATGAACGGTGGAGGTACCACCGTCGTCGGCGGCGAAGTTTCCTCTCTGGGAAATGAGATATTGACAGGGGAAGCGGGTATTTACTATGGTTCAGCTACAACGGAGTCTACGTACTTCTTTCCAAGTGCCACAATTGCCGCGTGGAATGCGTACGTTGAAACTGCAACTTCTTATCCCGCTCCAACAAACTAGGCTGAGTCAGCGTTAGCTATACTTGCCTGGTTGAGCTAGTATTTGCCCCTGTACCCTAGTAACGGCTGATATGCTTCTGTGACCTATAACCGTATCTCTGGTTGATACATTCGTGCTGACATCGTTGGGGCATCCAGCTACCTTTCTCGCGATTACCAACGACCTCACTGTTGTATTGGTCAATTTAATCGGTGAACTAACTACATCGAAGTAAATTGTCCTCCATGAAATATACTTCGCCATCGTGAGCAGCAAAGTACACAACTATACATGTTAAAAAATATCAGCCATTATACTGCCTGCATCACCTACATCATAACCCTTGGAACTGTCGGTTTGCATAACAACCTCCCCACTTGTCTGTCCAACTGCTTCCAAATCTATTTCCCCCTCCCCATCCGCATCTGCATCTATTCTCAAGTACATTGGGTCCAGAACTTCTGCCATGAGCTCTTCTCGTTCTTCTAGTTCCTCTTTGCTCATTGGCACATGTGATATGTGTACAACCTGCCACTCGTCGATGTACGCCTCCTGGTTCTGTCACTATATGAGTATCGCAGCAACTTCATAGAAGAGCGATGTCTCACATTGATGCGCTTCTTTTTCAGCGTCATCTTGCGCTCTATGTTCTTGTAATATGCAGCCTTCGCACGGTTCGTACCAGTACCAGGAGCGTTTTGTCGCGTGCAGCCGTCATCAAGCACTAAAAGGAATTCATTTGGCACTTCTTGTTCAATCTTGACTGTTTCGTAGTCGCGGAGATGGTAGAACGTCGTTTTCTATAAAAGAAACCGTATTAAGAATTCGAAACCAGTGAATTTATATGCGTGCTGACTTTCGGTTCTTCTGGCTCTGAAGGAAAGCTCTCGAAACGGTTGGTCTTGAACGTCAGTGCTGACTCATCATCTTCCGTAAGATAGTATGCCAAGAAGTGGTCACCGTCTGATTCCATGGGCCGTAGAATAGCACAATCTAACCGAGGGTCATCCACCTAAGAACCATAAGCACTATCACATGAGATCGCATATAACCATATCCGCTTACTTCCGCGGGCCTCTCCCCTGGCCGCTCACTGAATCTGAATAGGTCATACGC
The DNA here is from genome assembly GCA_016618355.2 of Astraeus odoratus. NCBI lineage: Eukaryota > Fungi > Basidiomycota > Agaricomycetes > Boletales > Astraeaceae > Astraeus > Astraeus odoratus. The sequence continues at coordinate 7,024 of JADGIP010000760.1, read as the reverse complement.
ATTGGCCCAGATGTCGCAGTCTGGGAATATCTCGTAGGACTCCACTGCAGTGACATCAGGTTTGTTAGGATGTCGGAGGGTGTCAAGGGAAAATTGCGAAGGATCATTGCAAGCGGAAAAGGAAGTTTCGATGTCACGAAGCTGCGCAGGACGAGATACGTCGATTGTTTGTGGAAGGTGTTTGCTAGTAAAGTATACTCTGAATCTCCTAGAATACGAGAGTGCATGGGACTTGTACTTACGTTTCCTGGACTGGCTGGGAACGCTGCACGCCCTCCCGGCTAAGATATTCTGTTTTGCGTAACCACGGGACATGTGCGGGCATGGGTGTCGAGGTACTAGTCGCAGGTCCCGACGGGGGACCATTTGTGTAAGGCAACGAGCTTGACGAAGGGTCTCCTAGTAGATTTCGATCCCTGGGGTCCAGTGGAGGGAGATTATCTGGATCTGGATTTAACGCTGCATTGGTTTCCAGCGTGTCAGAGGAAAAGTCAAGGGTCCTCCAGCACAACGCACCTGAGTCGTCGGCATCCTCGTCCCACAGACACTCCCAGGGTCCAACGTCAAGTGGCATGCCACATTCCGCATCCACAATCATGGGAAGAGGCAGGTCGTTTGCAATAGCATTGAGGAACTCTGGACGAGCATACCGTGTCAGGTTCGTCGGGATGTCTAACAGCTTTGGAGGGCATGGAGGCAGTGGAAGAGGATTCGAATACCGCACTCGGACCAATAGGTCCAGCTTACTATCAGAAAAAGGATGAGCACGACTTAACTGGAGTCGTTTAAACCACACCTTTTCCGTAGACTCATCACCGTATTATTATTGAAGCTTGCCGCACCGTATGGATCGAAAAGAGGGAGTCACGTGATCATTCGAAAGCTTGGTGATTATTGAAAGACTATCTGCTTGCATCCGCTCTTGCCTTGACCGTTGTCCTCATCACTGATGAATGACAATCCTGTCATTTCCACTTCAAGCACCACTACCAAGCCGCAGAATCTTCCGCCAGGCGTAGTTATCGGACCAGACGGGAAGCCCTGTAAGATCTGTACGGCATTTCGAAACTGGAAACCACAGGGATCCGTGGCCTCCATGGGCGTCCTCGCCACGAGAAAGATTCCCCCATCAACCGGTGATCATGACACTCGTCCTTCCTATTGTCCCCCAGACGTCGAACAGCTCGGTCGTGCGACGTGGGCATTTTTGCACACAACTGCCGCATACTACCCAGAGCGGCCAAGCCCTCACCAGCGGGCAAATATGCTCAACCTCCTGCATTCGTTGCCCGTTCTATATCCCTGTTCCCACTGTGCGTCGCACTTGGGCGAGTCTATGAAGACCAACCCTCCTGATGTGGGCAGCCGGATTGCCCTAAGTCGTTGGTTGTGCGAGAGGCACAACGAGGTGAACGAGCGGTTGGGAAAGGAGAGTTTCGATTGTGCTAAGACAGTTGAACGGTGGAGAGACGGTCCGCAAGATGGCAGTTGCGAATAGTCAATCTGTTCTCCCATAGATACGCACAACGAGAATGAAAACTATAGTCGCTCCTTCAAAAATTAAGTTAGATGCGCTGTTGCTATAAAGTGCTGCCATCACTCGCGACGGCCTTCTTCTGCATCTTTATCAATCCTTCAAGCTTGTCAAAAATGGTCGATCTGAAATTGGGCCAGTTCGTGGGCTCTTTGGATTGCGGAACAACGTGAGCTCGCTGTCTTTCCACTGAATACGTTAGTCTCAACAGATATCTTGCATTGCACCAGCTCCGTACGCTTCATTGTATTCGATCAGTACGCAAATATAATTGCGCAGAAGCAGTTGGAGTTTCCTCAATACTATCCAGCACCCGGGTGAGGTGACATGTCCTTCTGATGGTCAAGTTTGTTATTGACTGCCATGCAAATCCCCTAGATGGCACGAGCAAGATGCAGATGAGATTCAAGACGTTTCAAACCAATGCATAGCTGAGGCTTGCAGAGAGCTCGAACGAGCTGGGTGGAGTAAGGAAAGTATTAAGGTGATTGGTCTGTGGGCGTATCCTCTTTCTACAGGTCGTCGTCAGTGACCTGAGTACGATTCAGGCATCACCAATCAACGAGAGACGACTATTGCCTGGAGTCGTAGCACCGGAAAACCGTTGTGTCGAGCAATCGTCTGGACTGATTCCCGCACCAAGAACATAGTCGCCCACTTCGAAAATCAACTCAGGGAAACTGGGATCGAGGACGAAATTGGTCGGTTTAAGAAAGGAGCTGATGGGGTTGAGATGTTAAAAGACTTGTGAGACAATTTACAAACACCATACTCTTTCCTCCTAACTCAACTCACCTTGCTAGGACTGGTCTAAAACTGTCTACCTACTTCTCGGCAGTCAAGCTGCGATGGATGATTGATAACATAGCAGATGTCCAGGAGGCGCATGAGACCGACGACTTACTATTCGGGACTGTGGAGTCGTGGGTTGTATATGTAGGTATACCTGCTCATCTCGCGTTCAAAGACACTTACAAACTTAATGTACATCATGAAAGAATCTGACTGGTGGTGCGAAGAGCGGCATTCACGTCGGGGAAGTGACCAATGCGTCACGTACACTACTCATGAACCTGCGCACCCTAAAATGGGACAATCGCCTTCTCAGGTTCTTCGGGTTTCGGCCGTCGATTCTACCGAAACTGGTGTCGTCCTCCGAAGTATATGGTGAGATAGCCCAAGGCGTATTAAAAGGTGTGCCCATAGGCGGATTAGTTGGTGACCAACAGGGTGCACTAGTGGGTAACAAGTGTTTGAAGAAGGGAGAGGCAAAGTGCACGTATGGTACTGGTGCATTTCTACTATTTTGCACTGGAGGAACTATTGTGAAGAGTGGCCACGGATTATTGAGCACAGTGAGGGATTCGGAATATGGCAAGTCCCGACCCTCACCATAACTGATAGATCGGATACCAACCGGGTCCCGGTGCCCACCCTGTATACGCCCTTGAAGGCAGCAGTGAGTTCCTGGGATACATGGAGTACTACAAACTGACCTAAAGGCGCAGTTGCCGTTGCTGGAAGTGCCATCAAGTGGTGCGTCTGCAGCATGCCCAACTCCTGGCTGTCTTTGTTGATCAGTTCAAGGTTACGAGATTCGCTGGGCTTCATCAAGTCTGCAAAAGAAATAAATACTCTTGCCGCATCTGTTAAAGATGCAGGTGGGGTATACTTCGTTCCAGCGTTCTCTGGGCTGCTTGCACCCTTTTGGGACCCTGGAGCAGCTGGTTTACTCATCGGTGAGATTGCTCTTCAACGACGAATCATGAGCCCATAGACATCGTGTATCTCAGGATTGTCTGCTTACACCACTCCTGCACACATCGCTCGCGCAACAATGGAAGCAAACGCGTTCCAGACAAGGGCCATCCTTGAGAGCATGAAGTTGGACTCCAACACTGACCTCAGACATCTCAAAGTAGACGGGGGAATGACGAATGGTGATGTTTGCATGGAGGTTTTGGCGGACGTGGGTGGGTTTGAGGTCATCAGACCGGAGATGAGAGAGTGCGTCTATCATTTTGCTAACGAGTGAAGGCCCCGTGCATGTAACGGAATGGAATTAGGTCCACTGCTCTCGGATCAGCTCTATTGGCAGGGGCTGCCATCGGTTTATTTGGGTGGAGTTTGTCCAGCCCTGGAACGTTTGCTGAAGTAAACACAATGGGAACCAAGTCATTTGTACCTAGGATGTCGGAAGAGGAGCGAGAGAAGGGCTGGTTGCAGTGGTTGCGCGCCGCAGAGCGGGCTAAGGGATGGGAAGAAGGCGCCGACAAGTAGACATAATCACTTGCGCTTGAGCATATTGCAATTATTAACGATCAGATGCATCTATGGTTCATGTATTTTGTCTCTTCTGTCGGGATCGTAGAGCATTCGTCCCAGAGGTTACGTACTACCGAAGTGTTGGATTTGGTCTCTTGTTTGTACATATAGCGGTTATACGCACGTGCTGGTTCGTTTCGCAGTTCTGCTCTACACCACCAACTTCCAACTGAGGTTATGAAGTCTACTGTGTTTTTTCTTTCACTAATAGGTGTCGCTTTCGCCGCGTTACCGAACACGTACTACGAAACAACAAGCCAACAACAAGTGTTGAACGGAGCCCTTGATGCAGTTGTACTCAATGGACATACATTTGATGCTGGTCCGGATGCTCGTCGTGGGTTCAGTTTAAACCTCGTGGAGAGGCGGCTTGTTCAGATGGAGGGGAAAGCACCTATATGGATGACCGAACTCGAGAAGGTTTATTGTAACTGCTGGCGTGTACAGCCTTGCACTTCGCTGACGTGGCACTGCGTAGATCGAAGCCAAGGCAAACGGAATCCCGTTCTTTGATATGTGAGTCATTTTAATATTGTATCCCTTTTTGTTGTACTAACAGATACAGAACGGATACTCCCATGCTCGGTCCCCGTGGGGTGCAATCAACTGGTGTGTGTACAATGGTGGACCGTGGTGTATCTTACCTTCCTATAGTAGCATATCCTACATTGAGTGCTCACAAGCAAGTTACGAGAGTTATCAACACGCTCACAACAGAGGTGCCTCGGGCCTTACTTAAGGAGTTTTCCAGCTTCAGAACAAGACGTATGTTCTGCCTCTCTTGCATGTTGCGCTAGCTAATTTGGAAGTTAGATTACAAAAGTGAGGTTAGTCTATGCTGTACCTGCATCTGCTATGAGTCAGTGACTTTGGCCTACTACCTAGACTGGCTCGGAGAGTCAGAAATGGCTTTTGTCTCAGATTAACAAGGTTGCATCTAGTCTATTATTGTCTGGAATATATTTTGTTGATTGATCCTTCTTAGATTACGGCCGAAGCAGCAAATCCTGAGTTACGGTCTGTGATCACTGTTAGTGAATTTTCACACCCTTGGGGACAGAATAGCATTGTATGTATTTCCTTTCATCTGGGGTATTGGCCTTGCAGTGATACTGTGCAGATAGCTAGGATTAATGGATCGTCTATGACAGATGACAGGATTGTTGTCATTGGTGCCCACCTGGATAGGTATTGTTTGATCATTGGTTTATGTTTGTGTGTTGACATGGGATCTCCAAGTACAAACATGTGGCCATTTTTACCTGCACCAGGTAGTCTTGTTTGCCATGTGGCTGTGATGTAGCTGATATATATTGAAGGTGCTGATGATGATGGTTCGGGAACTGTTACTATCCTTGAGTCTTATCGTGCTCTTCTCACCTCCGGTTTCCAACCACAACTACCTGTCGAGTTTCATTGGTACTCAGCAGAGGTAGATAAGGCCAGTTCCTATATATCCTGTTCTAACACCTTGTTTAGGAAGGTGGCCTTTTAGGGTCACAGGCAGTTGCAAAATCATACCAAGCTCATCAGTTCCAGGTTTATGCAATGAGCCAAGTATGTCCCTTTCGGTGATAAGTGTATAGGTTTGTTTAGTTGTGGTTACAGTTTGATATGACTGCCTGGGTCAAAGTTGGAGTGCAAGAACATATTGGTGTTATTACGGACTATGTTGATTCTTCGTAAGTGTCCAGTCCAGTCATTGTTACATACAAGGAGCTGATGGTATGGATAGGCTAACTGAGTTTAATAAGAAGCTTATTGACACCTATCTCAATGTGCCATATATTGAAACTAAATGCGGATATGCATGTTCGGACCAGTGAGTGGCACTGTATTGTAATTCTCATGTTGTCTAATATTTGTAGTGCATCATGGGCTAGAGCTGGCTATCCAAGCATTTTTACAATAGGTACTCTTGATATATTTGGACTTGCTCCTTACTTATGACTATCTTAGAATCATCTTTTGAGCATGCTAATCATGCCAACATCCATACCATGAATGAGTAAGTTGTAGTTACTTCTTTTATACTGTGTGGCTGAATATGCTCTTAAGTCGCATGGATATTTCTTCGGAGTTCTCATTTGATCATATGTTGGAATTTTCCAAGTTAGCTGTTGCTTTTGCAATTGAGCTAGCTGGATGGGAGATGTAGGGGTAATACCATACTGATGAAACCTTTGTGTTTGATTATATTATGTACAGAAGGGTATTGTAAGCCTTCTGAACTTATGGTTGAATGTGTGAAATCTTTATCTATGTGGGCTGTGAAGTGAAGACTATTAGCAATTGCAGGTAGGTGGCAGGAACCCAGTTATGAGGGCTTTGGTCCAAAAAAATACAGTAGGCTGGATGTGTGCATGGGATTGCAGGGATATGTTTCATGGCCAATCTCAATAACAATCAATTAAGGCTGCAATGGCACATGAACTTTGTATGTATTTACTGTCATGCCCCATTGTTTCTGCAGCTCTCCATGGGACTCTGACCCATTCCTGAGCTGTCTGTTGATCAGTGAAGGTACTTGGTGTCATGTTTGTACATTTTGGGCTCAGACCTCATGTGCACACACATACACCAGGCAAAGTTCCCTGGCTCTGTGTCATGCTCTGTGTTCCTCCATGTGACTCTGAAGCCTTCTGATGATCTCTGTGGCTCACTACTACATGGAAGGGACTTAGAAGATTCTTTGTATGTGCTCTGTCATCTCTGTCATCTCCATTCCTCTGCTACATTGTAATCTTGCTTATGCCTTTCAGATACTTTTGGCTTTATTTGTGTTAGTCCTCCTGTCATACATCCTTGACTATGTTCCTTGAAAATATTCTTGACATGACATGCCTGCAGTTTTCTCTTTTGTTTCTCTGACATTTACCCCTTGAAAATTTCTTGTGCATATGGTACTATATGTTTCATCTCAGCTACTGTTCATATGGATCTTCTGATCCCTCCTTTCCTTTTCTATATTGCCTCCAATCTTCCATATATAAGCTCTCCTGTACTTGTAGTATTTCCTCAGTTTGAATATTGACTTAATCTGCTCCCTTTCTCATCTGATCTCTCTGAGTTTGGAAGCTAGCCTTCCTCATCTCTCTCTGTCTCTCTGTTTCCTCTGAAATATGAGGGCAGAACTTGTGCAAGGGGGCAACACATACAGTGGGT
>JADGIP010000759.1:0-11963 GCA_016618355.2 Astraeus odoratus | reverse complement strand
TACGATGGTCCTGGGCTCCGCGTATCTGGGATCCACAAGCTTCCAGGACAAATGTGAATGTTGTCTACAGTTCACCATTTCTTCCTTCATGGCTTTCATGGGATGGCGATGTTCTGCACGGGACACCTCCGCCAGACGCGGAAAGCTGCGATATCACTGTAGAGGCCCGCGTAAGTCTGGACAACGTCATACGTAAACTCACGAGAGTTCATGACATGATTTTCATAGTTCGTACAAGATGGTATCGAGGAGAAACTTAGCCAAACATTCCATCTTAATGTCGCACCTGTCTCTACTCTTGACTCGTTCCCCGGATCTCGGCGAAGCTCGTTGAGCGGTGATGTGCACAAACCGAGGCATGTTTCCACCGATGCGAACATTACACCACCTAGGTTTGCTGTAACGCTTATCCTAGTAACCGTTCTCATAATGTCCATCAGGTCTCTAAGAACGCAGATAGTTCCCGTCCTAGTTCCACCACCGCCTCCGGTTACGACCCATGATGCTCAGGTGATGCAGGTGCTTACGACAGCAGCCCAACGAGTGGCGCAAGAAGCTCAGTCCCAGGTTATTGCATCTACCACCCATGCGAGCGACCCTACTCTTGAGCTCCAGGCGCTTGCAAAACAGCAGTATGTCCTCACAGTGACGGCGAAGGCCTTCGACCAGGAGGTCATTGGTCAACGTATAGACGGCTCGGTACCGGGATCAACTGTTCTGGCCGCTGCAGCTCAGCAAGTTGTCTTCCAGGCTGCCCGCCAGGTCGCCGCCGATCGATCGGCGGTTGTCGCCAGTCAAATTTCTGCTGGATTACCACCGCATCCGGCAGCCGTGACCGTGAACGAAGTCTCCGTCGCAACGCAATCTGCTGTTGCTAAAGCTGTCGAAATTGCAGGACCCTTATCAAGTGAAGTCGATGTGCTGATAACGGCGAGCTCTCTTCTTGAGCAGCAGATTCTTGCCCCGGTAAGCCCACCGGCATCGGTAGTAGACCCTTCACAACGAGCACTGCCCTTGGACACGACCGTACTGCCCCATTCAACCACCAACCTCCCTACCACGTCCTTCCCCCCCAACTTAGCTGCTCAGACTACCCCCGCTGTTACTTTCCCTTCCGTTCCTTTGGCAGAATTCAATCGACTTTCCTGATGTTCATGTAGTTACGAATTTCATATCGGTGTCGCATAGGTCTTGGGACTTGCGTTATGCTTTTCTTGGCTCCTGTTCCGTCTCGCGATTTGCTTCACTCAACAACCATAGACTCCTCGCAGTTTCATCCCATCCCTCTTCGTCTTAGTTGGTGCTTGTAAAAGGTGGTCGATTAAACATTATATGTACTCCTATAAGATACCAGGAATGTCCATGTTACGTTCCAATCAATTGACTTTCACAGACAGAACACGAGAGGTTCTCCGGAGGATTGTTGAAAGTACAGGTTGGACATGCCTTGGCTACCTCGTGCAGAGATTCACCTTCGGAACTTGTGCCAGTATCGCAGTGCAGGTTTGTGTAGCATGCTGATGTTGCCAGTAAGGTCCCCCCAAAGCCCTTCTCCTCCGCCCGCCTTTTCCGCAGACCCCCATCGCTCCCGTCGTCTTCACCTTCTTCTCGGAGATCCAGTGTGTCGTTCATCAAGATGCCTAGGGTTTCTACCGTAGTAGAGTTGTCCTCTAGTTCTTGGTTGTTGTAGAAGAGTCTCTGGCAAATCGTCGGAGTTTTCACGATATCCTGCAGCTAATTGGCATTCAACAAGTTAGAGATCCGAAGAAAGTAAATTCGAAAACAGCTAACCATAACTTTCATGTCCTTGACAGTCGTAGTCTTGGATACTGTCAACCTGACGTTCTCCCGCCTACCTCTGCCTTGGCGAATACGTTTAGACTGTCTCAGGCCCGTCGACGGTCGTGGCCCCACTTGCATGGCCTCATGCTTGCTGCCTTCCCTACCTCGTTTCTGCGGAACGGCTTCTTGCTCACCATCTGCGGAACTACTTACGAGGCGGACGGTGATGTCGGTAAGTTCATAGTTGGAACGCCTGTTACATGGTGAGCATATCGAACAGACAAATATGTTACGAAATTACCTTCTCATGCGACAGTTATAACAGACACGAATAGGATGAACAAACTTAGTATCAAGAACGCCCGTCGGATCCTCTATAAATTTCTTCTCCACGAGAACAGCAGGCCCGCAGCAGTAACTGTAGGATGAAATTAACGGGCTGTGAATTTGAAAGAGATCAACGAAGGTACCCACAGCCCTTCTAAAACAGCCCATTCGCTCATTTGAATGAGGGCGATGTTGCAATCCCAATCATTCTGCGCGTTCGGGTCAAAGATGAGGTTACCATGTTCACAAAGGAGGGAGGAGGTATCGATCGAGTCTGGGCGAGGGAAATCCGTCGGCCGGCTGAGCCATTTGCGCCACATTCGTACGAAATGAGCAGGTACCACAGCACAAGGAACATTTTCAAGTAGAAGGGTATTTCCGATCAAAGCGTTATCGTACATGTGTCGTAACCGTGCCTAACGAGGGAGAGCCAGTAATGGACAAGAGTTCAGTCATTTCACATGACGAGTATTGAAACCTACCTTTTCATCCTCAGCCTTTTTACGCAACTCGCGCTTATCTTCCTTAGAACTGTTGATAGTAGCTTCGCACGTCGAACAAAGTTCCTCGGTTGTCGAAAGTGGCCGCCAATGGGGAAATAGATTCATGAGGATGTCGCATGCCTAATCAGATGTGTCGCTTTGTTGGCACAGCTTGCTGGATCCGGTGAAGATATTCACTCACCTCTTTAGATATACTTCGGCGGGCAGTCGAAACCAGCGATAGGCAGTCATGGTCACACCGCACGTGCCCACGAAATTCGGCAGAGTCAGGAGCTGCGTCACCATGAAGTGGAACATGCATCCTTGGCTTCTGGAGCCTCCAATCTGGTTGACACAGTATCAGACATGCCCAAACCATACTCGGCTGAATGACCTTTCAACCAGGCTTTGGAAAGCCAAAATCCGGGTTCGTCTGGCTTAGCATCGCATACCCCATCAAACTGAGCTACTATGTGCGGATGTCGGATCTGGTAAAGACGTTCTGTTCAATATGATGAGTAAAGACAAAACTAGTAATCCGCGATCATTACCCGAGAAGGACTCTTTCACACAAACTTCGCACACGTCGAGTGGGCTACGCACGAGGTTGCTGTCGAAGGCGTCACGAGTGATGATATTCTCGTATGCTCGCTGAATCAAACCTAAGCCATCGCGCAGCAGTCAACTGAACTACCCTTACCTTCGATATGCGCTTCATATTGTGCGCCTTCTGTGGGTCCAATGACATATGCTTGCAGAGTATGTTCGACATGAGTACCACTTCTTCTCCGGCATCGCCTGCATCGGATTGTGGGTCGGACTGTTCATACTTTGCCTTCATCAACGGCTTGGATAGCCAGGTTTCTAGGGCCTGCCGACTGACCACGACAGCATCCTGAGCTCCTGCATGAGAAATTCAAAACCGTCAGAAATGGAGGGTCCACAAACCTCGTCCGCAGATTCCACACCCCAGTGTAGATATATGTTCCTCATCCAATCTCTCAATTCCGAAAACTGGCGATGGAGTTTCTTCTCTCTACAAAGGCATTTGAATCACAGTGCAAACCCAAACAAATAAACAAAACACACATCGACAGAAATCGCTTGCATGCTTCATCGTGATCAGCATTAAGGCTGATCACAACGTCTCGAGCCCGTTGGGGTGGAGGGGTTTCTAGAGATGGGCTTGTAAAATTGAAATTGTCATGGCTAGTCCCATTAACACAACCAGATGTGCCAATCGTGTCAAAATTTTCCCTGTTATCCGGCGGTCTAACTGCCGGGGATTCCTCTTTGCGAGCATATATGAGCATATATGCATCCTTCGACGAGAATATGTCACTAAAAAGAACCGAAAACCACTTCAATTTACAGTTTATTGACTTTAATCATTGCGACTCTACTTACGCTTCATTAGACAGCTTCGTTTCTGCAGCAGGCCTGATGACCAAAAAGTCACGATACAAAAGGGAATAAGAGTTGTTCACTTAAAGAGTATATTACGTACTCAGTGCTATCGTCCTCACTGTCGTCGATCCTCCTCTTCTTCGCAGGACGTATACGGGGCTGTTGACTTCCTCTGGTTCAACAAATCATGTTGTAACAGGTAAAAGTCAGTAGCAATAAAGACCAACTGAATGAGCTTCTATAGACTTGATTCGACCAGTTCAGACGTACTTTTTGGGCAAGCTGTTGAGAACGTCGACGATCTCTTTACCGCTATGTCGCTTCTCGCCGAGAAGGTCAATTTTCGTTACGGTTTCGTCGTCGAATTGGAACCATGTCTTAGATCTGAGACAGTTAAATAAATAATCTTACTTAAACCCTGGCATACAGAGATGTTTAGCTTACGCGGTATCAAATACCTGTGCTTCGTAATGCCCATGGTAGGCACTCGTGCCCTTGTGCAACAATACCCCCCTCAATTCATATACGTGACTTCCTTTCTGATCTGGTGTGCCATTGGCAGCAACTGGCGTGCTACAGAGAAACTGGCCCATATCAAGGGTTGTTGGAAATAAAAGATTATGCTTTGATTTTTTCCGCTCCATTGATGAAAAGTCGTAGACAAAGCGGAGGAGAGAGAAGTGCAGCACGGGAGGAAGGGTACGAAGCTCCGTGTAGCGAATTGCATCTTGGAGAGAGTCGCAGTGAGAACAATGGTACCTAGCAGTGCTTCAGCAAGTTCTCCCCAGCATATGAGAATAAATGCACTTGTTATCACCAGTCAATTTCTCGTTCTGTAGAAACGCTGCGATTCGATCTTCCAGCTTAGAATTATTCTGGCGGAAGCAATTAGTCCAGGTGGGCAAATAACAACAAAACCGGGCACCTCAATGTTGATCTCCAACTCAAGAAAATCATTCGAACGCTCAGATCTATTATTGCATTTGTTGCAGATCGTGCCATAGACCAGCTGACCTTGGAACTACGGAAGTTATCAATAGCATGTCTAAGAGCATGAAATAAAGGTATACGTACTTGGGTCGACACTAGGGTTTTCAGAGAAGGCGCCGATTGCTTCTGAAATTCCATATCAAGATGTGACATGAAAAGCTTCGAAAACCTTGCGTGTGGAATAAAAATGAGTTATATTATGTGCAGGGCTCTCTACGACCGTACTCTTGTGCATCTTGCTGCTCCGATGTAGATAATTTGAGACTCTCTGCGAGTTTCTCTGGATTGTGCACTCTCTGCTTGCTCTCCTGCAGCGCAGCAAACGTTACTTGCAGCTGAAATATTGGCGAATCCTACTGGAACGTATTAGTCAATTGCTACATACGACCGCCAGGACGAACTTCGAACATCTTTTCGGCATCAGGCAATGGCTGGCACTGGTATACGCCATTTCTGAAGGCCAAGTCCCTGAACCACACCTTTGTGGGCGTTGAATGCTAACTCAGTGCGAGCAAGGATTAATACATGCCTGAAGGAAGGCATTGGCATAGCAAGTTGCTCCAAGGTTCTGAGGTGATGACCATTACATGTGGGAGGTTCCTCACGACAAGATGTTGATAGCATTTACCTTGAGTCCAACTGGTAACTCAGGATTACGAGCGTTCAGCACGGGATTACAACCCAGGTCGGAAGCCTTCATGTATTGTTCTCTGGCTTTAGCTGACGAGTAGTTGACCATGGGCATTGGTCCTCTTGTCTAAAACGCGTTCGCAGAACTCACCTTCGTCTTCCCATTTCTCTTGACCGAGGTAATTCAGGCAGTTTGGGTTGTTTTTGCAGGTTTTCTTGGTGCAAGTTGGTAACCCGTCGTCGGAAATAACGATAATATCGTTCTCTATTTCCTCCTTGGCAACGCCAACCATGGACTCTTGACTCACTACCGTAGATTCAGATTGCCCTGGTTTAGACACGTACTTGTTGCCACAGAATGGGTTCCTATTTCGTCTGGATAGGCCGCATGTCATGAGACGGTGCTCGAGGGTTATCTGAGAAGGATCCGAGATTTCAATGTCTACCCATCCCCATGTCGAGGAGTCATTCCCCGCAAGCTTGGTGCGCTTGAGTTGTTCACCAGCGGCTAAGCCCCTCGGGGGCGGCGAATTTCTGCGCTTTCGCTTTGGCGGCATTGGCTTGTGGTACACAGCAACACCGTAGGTATCTCAAGCGATTGCCGTTAAAGTTGGGATGAAAGAAACAGAGAATTAGCTTGTGACCAACTTGTGAAGTAATGGGTATTTGCCTCCGAGTTCACCGAGTTATGTAACTGAGGAGAAGTCAACCAGATTCTCTCAACATTATTTGTTCTAAATTCTAATACTTAGCCACGCTCTAGTTCCAGTTGGCGATGTCCAGCGGCAACCTGTAACTGCTGACAGCCAACGTTCAACGATAACGTTCTGCAAGACCGATATTCCACCATGGATAGAATACGTGGCCTCCTGAAACGGCGAGGTGCAGACACCGCTGTAACGAGATTACGACGGCGAAGACATGCCACTGCTTTCCTCCACAGAAACCTATCGAGGCTCACGTTCGCTTGTTTCGTTCCTTTATTGTGCCTGCAACTGATGATCTGCTCTAGTACGACGTTACTCATAGCTGGCTACATGTGGATGTGTCTTATCCCCATATCACTCCTGTCACAGGGAACGTATATAGACGAAAACGCGCTACAACCTGCACAAGTACATATCTTAATCTACTGTCTTGGTGTTGATTATTGACATGTCAAGGTTAATACGTACTGGAGCTGGCAAGATGTAAACCGCGCAGACCAGTATCTCCATCATCTTGAGGGCCTCCGTGACAGAAATAGCACGAGTGGAGAGTGAGACTTATTTCATGTCTTATTTATATTCTGTGATTTACTTTTTGCCGTTCAGGAGAGCTCAGTTCATACGCGACGAGTTTATAAAGCTTGGTCTCACTGCAGCGATACAAAATTATACTTTTGCCACGTCATCTGGAGTATGTCCTTAAGTACCGTAATTCTAATACGGCATTAACACATATTCTGGTAATAGCCTGTGTCTGGAGTGAACGCCTATTCTGTAATGGCCTCTCCACGTACTCCGGGATCGGAATCTATGGTCATCAGTGCAACGTGGCGCAGCGAGGTTGGGGGCGAGCCTTACAATCTCAGGGGCATAGCTCTCGTACTATCCTTGGCAGCATTCCTCAAGAGTGCGTCGTATGTTCTAAAGGCAGTTGGTATTTTGAATAATATGTCGCAGATTATTCGCTGTGGGCGAAGGATATCATATTTGTTATTGGAGACGGTTATCTGGACGGAATGCACGCATGGCTCAATGCATACCACGGCGTCATACCACCAAGTTAGTCGCTAGTTTTGAAGAATAGCTGCTTACTGACGTATTGTCATAGATCTTGCCACAGACCTGCTTGACCATGCTTCAGGGGTTATATGGACTGCGCTTAATATCGACTATAGTGGCCATTCCTTTTCCCATCTTGGCATTTTCTTTGGTTAGTCAGTTTCCCTGCAACTCACACTGTTGCTGAAGCATCGCAGAAGGTCTCAATGGTCGACTCCCCAACCAGGACCTTATTAACTCTGCCCGGCTCATCTCTCATTACACCGGTGGTGTTCCGTTCGTTGTTTATGATCACCTCGAACCGAATGAATTTCCTCATCGTTGGGAGGAAGCAAGCATTCTGGCACATGCACCGGAGTTCATTCGCCAGAGTCCACAGCTGATGGACTTCGAATACAGAGCAAAAAATATAGGAAGGCACGTTAGCTACCAGGCAAGAGGAAAACCAAGCGGAGCCCATGGGTTGTATCACCGGTTTCGCATTGATGCCATCACTCTGTATGCTGTTCCTGCCACTGGACCCCATGGATTCTTCGCGTTTGGCAAGTAAGCCCGTTATTCACTCCCATCTGGGGTGCCAAGTCGATGACATCCATCTGCAGAATAGTAGAGTCTACCCTTCGTACCACTAATAACCTGTTGGAACGGTTGCATGCATCGTTCTTCTTCTATCTCTTTACAAGCCCTGGAACTTTTATGAAGATAGGCAAGTTCCTCCCTAGTGCAGTACTCGCTGGAGTTGCAATGATGTTTTCCGGGCTTGGCTATTGGGTCCAAGCTGGATGGGTGCAAGAAACGGATGTAGATGCACAGGTGAAAACCGATGCTGACAAACAGGGCAAGTCTGGTGATATACGGGAACAGATAAGATGGAGATCAAGGCCACGACCCATCTTAGTTCCCCTGTTCATTATTGTTGGGACACATGCGATGGGTTTCCTTGCGTTCCGTTTGATTTGTTCGTCGCTGTTCCTTAACTACCAGTCTGTGCGTAATTTGCTTCTTTTTTTAAACCTACATTCATGCCATTATCGTTCATAGATCGCCTCGCCGTTCTTTTTTGTGGTGCTCACAGTTGTTCCTGTCGCTTTCCTACTACCTCGAGACCGAAAAGGCGCGGCTCCCGTGGGTGTTCTCCTGCAGGCATGCAATCTTTGCCTTGCTTCCACTGTGATTTCTATCACCTCTCTTCTCAACTTTTCGCTCGCTGCTACACTGGCCGTTACACTTGGTGTTCCTCTGATGAGCTCGTCTTATTCAATATCCTCGTCATCCCCATCAAACTCTAGATATGTGGCACTGACCAAGTACCTGGTTTACTCTCTCCTCGCATGGGGATGGCTTTTGTTTCTCCCAAATGAAGTGAAGCAAGCTGTATGGAATTGGGAAGTGCTGGGGATATGGTTCGCCCCTTTTGTTTGCCTTGTGTATGCTCCGCTTGCCATGCAAGCAGGCATCGTCGCCCTTCGACAGCTGTATGAATGGTAGCTCAATATTATCCTGCCCTTCCTCCCAGACACTTATGTTTTTATCTGGTTTTGCAAGTCCTTCATGATTATCTAGATTCGTGAGATACTCGATAAACGAACTAGAAGTTTGGCCCTCTGAATCACCGAGGAGGTTATTTGGGTGCTTAGTTCATCCGAAGCTGCTTATATAAGCTAATCTGGGATTTCTGACTTTAACTACCTACTAATGTCTCTGAGCCAACATATTGTTATCATGTTCAGCTTCATATGTAGACAGTGCTTTCGTGGCGACTCTGACATATTTTTACCCATATGTTAAGCCATGCCATGATGCTGTCCACTATGGTTCAAAGCTCCTTTGTCGGAAATTTCCAGGCGCGATTGCAATGGCCGACTATTGAAATGAGATTAGTAATGCAGTTGCAACAACGCGGGCGGAGATTAAGATTTGTTTTCAGTATAAATTGTGATGCGAGTGCAATTGGTATTTTCTTTTCCATCTTGCCTGTACGGTTACCTGTAGTAAATAATTATAGTCTATGTCAGTAGCTGTAATATTGGACCAATGCCTGCAATTTGTGTCAGGGAGAGTTCAAGACTTGTGGACTTGCAAAGCACCACTCTGTGTGCAAGTGGGATGCCCTTCAGCTGGAGCAAGATGAAGCTGCCTTTTGTGCCAGACACCTGCCAACAGGTGTGTTTGTCATCCATAATATATTGTTAGATGACCTCTTTCTCAGAGGTTCATGATGATTTAAGCATGCTTGATGTCTGCCATGAAGTTAGCCACAAGGACTATCCTTTTGGAGGTAAAGGTCAGATTACAGGCACGATTGACCCAATCTGATGAACATTTTTAGATTACCCTAGTGTGGGTGGCCATTATCCATCTGGTATATTTGGTTGATAGAAGTGGTTTTCACTAGATAACTGCAACATGTAGATTATGTCCAAGATTCATAGTGCTTGATCTCTGAGGTCACTCCTACTGTTGGACTCAAACTTGATGATATCAAAAAATATCATCAGATGTTTGTTTGTGTTATTGATGATCCTTGGACAGCAGATGGATTCTGGAACTTCCAAGTATGTAGTCCAGTACCTGTTGTATGCTGATAATCATGTATCTAAAATAGCTGGTAGTCTCAACTCCCAAAAGATGGGAAACCACTTGTGTTTATTATATATGCTGACAAGGCAAAGTTGTCAACATTCAGAAACCAGAAAGGGTACCCAGTAATAGCATGACTTGCAAACTTACCCACCTCAATGCAGAATGGTGGAGGCTTTGCTGGTGGTCATGTTGTTGGGTGGCTCCCAGTTGTAAGCTGGTCACACCCATACATCAATACTAATGATTAATTTGCTTGTACCTACAGGTTGAAGATGAGGAGCAACAGTCCAAGAAATGTGAATGGGTCAACTTCAAGAAGGTTGTTTGGAATGAGTCCTTTGCAAAACTCCTAGAAACAGTTGCAAAATATTCTAAAGATGGACATTGGTTAAATGTTTTGATGGTGTTCCACACCATTCCTTCCCAATAATTCTAATTCTTTCAGCAGACTATGAGGAACAGTTTGTCACATCCAGTCATTGTACTAACAGACTATTCATGTTGCTATTTTTTAGACTTGATACAATAAAAGTATATGCATTATGCACACATTGTAATACAGAGGCTATATTGGATGAGGCTAGGGCTTACCTTAATTAGTGTGTTAAATGTAGAAAGTGCCTCTTGCCCTGCAGTGGGCATGTGTGTTGTGTGTACTTCAAATGCCACATACAAATTAAAATTGATATAGGCTTGTAAATAGCATAAGAGGAGATACCTGTCTTTACAATTGCCACAGGTAAGAACATCATGGCAAGCATATATGATAACCTGTGTACATTAATCAGTATGATTACATCACTATTCAGACAATATACCTTGGATAGATCCTCAAATTTTTGACCATCAGTGTACAAAACAGAAAGGGCTTCTTCAAAATGATTGAGCCTATGACAATGTGGCATATAATGTACAGAGGCTGCCATTTTTAAATCAGGAAACATAGTATTAGTAGATTCTGGTGTAAACTTCCTTTTTTTACTATGGCCATTGTGCTGTGTCCCATGTTTTTGAGCACCTTCTGCAGTTCAGACCACAGGTAGTGGCCAAATATCACTGCATTGTTTGTATGTAGCCTGTCCACTGATAATGCATGGTGAACATCTGTGTTCACAACAGTTTGAAATGCATTCTAATAGAATCATTAGGACATTGTGGACTAATCAGACTTGACAGTAATTCACTTACATCAATGTCATGAAGCCCTTCAGCTGCCAAGATTTCTTCCTTTTTGTCTGCTAGTTGTTGAGGTCAAGCCTTCTCCAATGTTGTCACAACATCTTCACTAGTACAAAGTTTGTCTGAATAAGTTTTGGTATCTTATCCTGCAGTATCACACAAATCAGGCATGGGGAGTTTGACCTGACATTGTGAATAAGTGCCATGACAGCTCTATGAAATTAAGTATCAGTTAATACTGTGAACAATTTTAGGGTCTATATGAGAAAATGGTGAGTGCTAGCAATGATGCTATATGTAGGATGCAGGGCAAACAATGGCCCTAGTAACAGTGAGATAAGATAAAGCTAGTAGTAGTAGAGAGAAGCTTAGGCAGAGAATATGAAAGCAGTTCAAGTGTGATCTTAGAGGGATTCTGAGTGAGAGCTTATGCCATTCCTTCAGTCATTCTATTGGGGGCTATAACATTGTCCTTATATACTGTACTTAGGGGCTTGCCCTCAATGTCCTTTATGCTGATACACACTGAGATACTGGGGGAAGTGTTAGAATTACAGCTCTGACTACAATGAAGGGCCACAAATGAGGGAACCACATTCAAACACAATGGGGTACATCCATGTACAGTGACTCCAAAAAGTGTTCCAATGTTTGCATGTTTTTGAAAGATTGGCTTGTTACATTTGGAGGGTTGGGATTTATGGAAGGTAATTAGTGGGGGGTTTGTAGAGTTTTTTCTTGGCTTTCTAATGAGCCCCAGGTCAGGGTGATTGGTGGAGATATAGTGGAGATATACATCAACTAATGTGGTCCACTC
>JADGIP010000758.1:0-11968 GCA_016618355.2 Astraeus odoratus | reverse complement strand
ATAGATTGGTACATGATGGACTGTCACGGTGACTTGGGAGTTAGGGGCCACGGCAGCAGCAGTGAAATACATGCCCATGATTGGGTCCTCCGCCGGTGCATATGAGATGGTCTGGTTGATATGCTGAACACCCAGGACGCGAAGAGTGTCCAATGCCTTGCGATCGAGATGCCAAGAGTCACAAGAAACACAGATCTTGCATCATATAGTTGGCGCTAGTAAATGATGGTTTCCCCGCTGTGCAAGCGGCGGCCAGTAAGGTGTACTTTGTTGCCGTGTCACTCGTGCATTATGATGTAGTGGACTGGCCGCTTGTTGACAGTGATTTCATATCGGCCCTGAATAACTATGCTCAAGCCGAATTCCTCGAGTGCATGGTACACATGTTTCGACCGACATACAAGGATCTTGTCTCTCCATTTTTGCCTTTGAAGTACACCTGTGTATACAGAAGTGAAGGTCTTTCCAAGTTTCTGATAGGGCCGCTTAATGTTGGTGCAAGTCGAAGGCGAACACCAAATCATAGCGGACCACAATTCGTCGGCAAACGCCCAATGATAACACGACACAGTCATAAAAAAAAACTAGGTCCTGCCAGGATTCGAACCTGGGTTTCAGGAAGACTGTACAATCAGAATCCTGAGTGATAACCGCTACACTACAAGACCGACAAGACGGATAACAGAGCCGACATATAAAACGAAGTACAGAGCACGGTCCATCCGGCCCGCTGTTGCCGCCTTGGGTTCAGTTCTCTAGCGTTGTTGTTAAATCCACCCAGTTTATGTCTCGTCAACCGTCATCACGTACTTTTGAATCAAGTCCTGAGGATGCACGTCGTACGTTCTGGATGTTTGTGCAGACTCTTTCATACAGTGCTATTGGTTTGTGCGGAGTATAGGCATCTTCGCGGACCCCTATCGGCCCTTGACTTCAGTCACACGCGATAACATTCACGCTTTCGTGTTCAGATTGACTGATCATTGCTTCCTTACATGCTGATGTCGAGTTACGGGGAATTGCCTTCACAGGCAGGCAATGTTGCAAGTATGTTTGGTGAATACGGTGAACAATGGCACAACAGTTTTATATGTATATACATTCTCTCATCCCTCTGGCGATATTGAATGTTGCCAATAATCTGTTATGTTATGCAATATCTCGATCTACCATCACGGAAAAAATGACAGGGACTGCCTAAGGTAATTCCGGATATAATCGTGCTCGTACCCACAAAACTGATCATTTTATACCATGCATCATGATGATACTGAGCTTCGAGTGGAGGGATTGATGGAACACATCAAGAGTTGAAAGCAAAAGATAAAGGAGGTTTATGTGAGCAAGGCACTAAAGCGTAGTCCGCAAACATGGCTCCCACATGTGGTGACTTGTGTCCTCTCGCGATGATGCTGACTATGAGCAGATATCTCGGACACGCATTACATAGTACGATGCCGAAAGCGTTAGGAGTTCTGCTGTTCTTTGCAAGCTGACAGATCCTAGTATTACCAACCCGTTTGTAGTGCCCATCCAAGGGATTGTCCGCACAGAGCTCACTATCCACACTTCAGGACTATGATGAGACACAGAATGGTCTGGCTTTCAGCTGGCCTTTTAGTCCATGTCCTATGTGGGGTTCCTGTAGAACCTCGTCGCTTTAAGCAGAACGTGTATTGGAATCCTTAGGGTCGGCGATTATCCAGGTCTCTGGGCTTACACGGATCTCCTGTTTTTGAAAGGCTACAAGTAAACACCGAGTTGTTGATGGTGTTCGCCGACGAAAGTGTGCTATGTGTGCTTCTCGCAGTGCTGATCGATGGTAGAGGATTCGGGGCCCTGGTCAAGCAGTCCAGTGGGGGTAGAATTTCCAGGAACGAACGCACGAGGTCGTATGCAACGGGCGTCGTTTGTCGTCGTGATTACGATCACGCATGTCTTTATGAATACCCTAGCGACTCCGGAGGGTAGGGTGTTATTCATAGCCCTGAAAAACAAATTGACCACATGGGGTGATGCCTGCGCCGTGAGTCATATGGTACGCCTTGTCTTGCAAACTCTATCGCCAACAACTGCATTGACGAGCACGCATCATCTTGCATTCTATCTTGCAGTGAATACATGTATACAGGTGATGGTTCACGCACTATTAGAGGCGCAGAAGGCCCACACCCATGGCTACATATGGATTTCTGTGATACTGGGGTTGTCGCTCTCGTTGTTCACTACCCTTTGCGTCATGGTGGAATGAAATCCTGCACGTACACCGATGGGAAGTGGCGGAAATTGGGCTGGGCATCATAGATAGTGGTACCAGGAATAGCGTTAGAGTGGAGCTCCGTACGGTTCTTCTTGTGCTCTATATCGAATGGTTTCGGCCTATTCCAGAGTCCAGATAGGACGGCGGGGAGATTCACACGTCAAAACAGCTGCGCAGTGGAGTGTTGTTGGACAAATAGCACGGCTACTGTGACCAGAAGCAGGACACTCGACGGGGGCCCGACACAGATCGGTGGGATGCCGTTGAGGGTCGTTCGCTAGTGGCAACTGTCGCCGCCGTCGTGGCTGCCTGTACGTTTTGGGGACTCCACTTGTCGGGCAAATAAAACAGTTTGTTGAAGTTGGTCACCGGGTTTAGCCGGAAAGGGTATATGGATGACGTCAGGGGTGCTCTACTTTGCCGGGTGCCATTTGGCTTCTGACCACGGCTGCACACTGGATGTCCCCATCCCCAAGTGAACTCAACAGCAGGGTATTCATAACCTACGTTATCATGTATTTCCGGAAAATAACGTACCTCGTATCCACATTCACACTCGTGCCCAGGCGCCGTGGGGATAGAAATATGGACGGCTTGCAGGACTGGGGTCTCTGTCCACCGGTAAATTCGTTTCGCTCTTTCATTCTTTAATTATTTAAACGCTTCCTAGCGTCCCTCACAGCACACCCGACACCATTGCCGTTATGGTTTTAGTGACTCTTGCCGAGATCTGAACTTGCAGCTGAATTTGTCTTGACGATCTGCAGCCACAAAAAGACGCTACAAACGTCAATTGCAATTGTAATGTACGTTTCCTTCCTCTTAATCGTTCATAAGTTGGGGACAAGACTGTGTGTTGGAGTTGTGCCACGACTTTCTTTGCCATGTCTCACATACCAGCCCATCGCTCAACGACCTTGCCCGTCAGCATAATGTCTTTATCGTCTAGTTCATCCGGTGGGCCATCTCGCCAACTATCAGATCCCCGAAATACGGACGGATATCCGTCCACGGGTCGCTCTGGCGGAAACAGGACACCGAGGCGGGTCCAGTGGGCGAGCAAAGATGACGTTCGTTTGAGCGTTGATCCCGGGACGTCCACCGGTACGGGCTTACATGCATTAGATGAGATGGGACTTGATGTACGTCCGTGTTTTTCCGTGTGTCCGCAAATGTATTCACTCTCGATCTCAGCCAAATGCATTTGAGACGCTTCGCGGTGCTCTCGAAAGACATAAGTCCCTGAGCACCGCCTCAAGTGGCAAAGCCATTCGCGAAGCTGATCTATCTAGATCCCAGCTGCAGCCTGTGTCGCTGACGCAGCCTCTTCCTCCTCGTCCTGCGCAAACGACTACATCATCTTCACAACCAGAAGTATCCAACCGTAATTCCGTGTCACGCCAGCCACAGCGTTCCTATTCATCCTCAACGGATGACACATCCCACCACAGTGGCTCTTCTACGACAGGGTCCAGCACCACAGGCACTAATACCCCTTTCCCCGACTCTCCATTGCTGATACAACACACATACGATATTCCTGGTGAGGCGTGGATAGATCCGCAT
This sequence comes from Astraeus odoratus, assembly GCA_016618355.2. Lineage (NCBI taxonomy): Eukaryota > Fungi > Basidiomycota > Agaricomycetes > Boletales > Astraeaceae > Astraeus > Astraeus odoratus. The sequence goes on along the minus strand of JADGIP010000758.1, from coordinate 8,142 downwards.
GAAAAGGAAGGCCTTCCAGCAGGCCCTACGCTTTTGGGGACAAGTCTCGGCATGGGGGTGTTTGACCCCAATCAAAGTGCCTCTGGGACCATTGCTAATGGGGTACCAAGGAGTAACAGTCTTTTTCGTAGTCAAAGGAGGCGAGTAAGTACACCCAGCGATCCTACTGCGTTTAATTCCGTCGCGGAAAACCACGTCGAAAGGTTAGCTGTACACCGTGCAGCTAGTGTCGTCAGGACGCATACAAGGAGGGGTGTACGGTGGCTACACCGCCCGTATTCTGGTGGACGAGGCCACGAAGGAGAACGCGGAGGAGTTAGCAGGGACAAAGACGAGAATAAGACAGCAAAATGCAGGCGGGAGTTTCTGGACAACTCCGAGCAGAGTGCTAGGGCTAGGGCGGAATCGGGTCAGATCAATGCCAAACAAAAATCTGAAGGAGAAATTCACGACCACGACGGCCTTCACACGAAGACGAAGGTGAAAGCTGGTCCGAGGTCTTGGTTGCGTTCTCTCGTCAACCGCAATCCTGCGACCACGCCCCTTGATCGACATGATCCTGAGTCGCATGCACCACAAAGTCATCCCCGGATAGCAACTAGTGTGCTCAGTGCGCTTCTCACCCTCTATGGTCATGATCATGACGAGGGAAGTGTAAGTGGGGAAAGCCGCAGGAGTCGTATAAGTTCTGCTGCAGAGAGCGAGGCAGGCGACGAAAGTTGTGGAGATAAAGAAGGGAAATTCAAGTTAGAAACACCCGTTCGACCTTGGGTAGAAAGCCCCGCGGGAAAGGATAGCGTTAAGACCCTCAAACTGGACTCTCAGCCTCGCTCCACGGCTCCGTGTTCCTCCCAATGTACTACTGCCTATTCCAAGCCTTCGCAGCCCCAACAATCGCTAGGAAGGTCGCTAAAGACATCCTCTGCATCTTCCCTCCTGCATGCTCTCCAGCTACGCACCCATGCGTTACCTACGTCGGCAACGACAGCCGCGCTCATTGCGGGTGCGGGCATGCTCGGTGGTGCGGCCGCACCAAGTGGCGCAACGCTTGCACCAGATCTTAGGAGGGGCGAGGGACTGGTGAGGTACGAGGTTGTAAACGATGGAAAAGCAGAGAAGACAGACTCGCCAGATACCATGGTGCCTACACCGAGCTCGACCGAGAGCCATCAGACGGTGTCAGATCCGACTACTGGTACTTCTCCATGTTCAAGTTCAAGTCCCAAAAATAGTGCGGATACAACAAGAAGAGGTGTAAAAAGAGGGTGGAAGGCCATTCTCAGGGATATCCCTCTCCCGACCTCCATCTCTCGTACATCCTTGTCCATACCCGGAGCAAGTGACGGATGGAAAAGGCTTTCGCGCTCCATGCCTAGTACCCCAACTGGCGGATTAGGTGGGTTGGGCTGGGTTCCGTCAAGTGGGATCACGACGATGGGCACGAGTAGTGGTGGGACCACCGCGAGGGCTACTAGTGAACTGGAAACCCCCCCGAACGCAATGGACGAACGGGAAAGGGAGGACTACTTTGGAGAAGTATTGTGGGACATAGAAGAGAGGGAGAAGGAGAAGGAGAGACTCAGAGAGAAAGAGCGGAGGAAGTGGGAGCGTAGGGAGAAGAAGGAGAGAGAAAAAGAGAAAAGGCGGAAACGGAAGAAGGTGGAGGTCTGGGTTGGTTTATCTTGCAATCTCTTCATTCTCTATATTCTCATACTGACACCGCTTTGTCTCTATCAGATCACTCGTCACGTCGCCGCCATCCTCCAGCGCCAGGAATTCATTCTCAAGTTTGCACGTGCAATGATGATGTTCGGCGGCCCGTCTCACCGTCTCGTTGCACAGATCCAGAGCACCGGCCGTGTATTAGATCTTGAGCTTAGTTGCATGTACCTCCCAGACGTGATGCTCATCTCGTTCGAAGACAGTGCAACGGGGACAAGTAACGTCAAGTTTATACGCCAGGGATCAGCATTGGATCTGGAGAAGCTAGGCGAAGCACATGCATTGTATTGGAATGTGAGGCTTCTGCTATTTCATCTCCTTGTTCTTTGTAACTCATCACGCTCTCCGAAGGTCATACACGACGCCATGTCGGTATCTCAGGCATCTGCCGCCCTTGACGTCCTGATGCGAAAGAAACCATTGTACAACTTCATCCAGTTGGTTCTCATCGGGGGCATGTGCTCTGCGTCGATCTGTTCTGTCGCCTTTTCTGGTTCATTCATCGACTCTCTTGTGTCTGCTCCCCTTGGTGGGTTGCTGGTTGCAGTACAGCTCCTCAGCCCGCGAAACGAGCTTTATGGGAACGTATTTGAAATAACCATTGCTACACTTGTGAGTTTCGTGAGTGCTACGCTGGCATCAACGGACCATTTTTGCTACTCGGCGGTGGCGAGTAGTTCGGTGGTACTAATTTTACCTGTAAGTAGTCTTTATTCATTTACTCTTCCAGGATTTGTGCCCTTTTCGCCATGTGGACTCGTAGAGCTTACACAATACTTCCAGGGTTATATCGTTCTCTGTGGCTCGCTTGAGATTGCCTCACGCTCTCTCGTGGCTGGTGCGGTCCGGCTCTGCTTCGCCTTAATGTACTCCCTCTTCCTCGGGTTTGGCCTCTCGATAGGAGCTGAACTGTATGCGAAGCTCGTTGGCAACACGGTCATAGGTTTGACGGATTATACATGTTCGAACAGTCATGATACAAGCGGGCCATGGTGGCAACAGACACCGAGCTTGTGGTGGGCATTTCTCACCGTGCCATTGTTTTCGTTGTTTTTGAGCATGCGGTTGATGGCACCATGGTGGAAGCGAGAGCTGGTACGTCCTCTACTTGCTTACACTACTTGGTTTCTGGGACTGTTTCGTGACGATTGATGGCTTCGTAGCCATGGTTGGTTGCAATTTCATGCATTGGCTGGGTCACAAATCACTTTGTCGGTCTCAAATTTCCAAATCAGAGTGATATCAGTGCAGCTGTTGGGTGCGTCTTGTACTTGAAGGTTGAACTGGGTGATCCTGTGGATAACACACGTTCGAAAGTGCGTTTGCGGTCGGGTTTGTTTCTAATGTGTACGGTCGATTCTTCAACGGGAGCACCTTTGTTGTGATGGTACGTGTCTGGCATGAACGTGTTTTGTCACTCGACTAAGTCTCTACCGACCACAACACAGATCACCGGTATTCTTTTCCAAGTTCCCTCAGGCCTGGGTAACGGTGGTCTCTTCAACTTCGTATCTGACCAGACTTCTGGATCATCTGTGTCGTACCTGAGCGGGTTCCAAACGGCGCTACAGTTGATCTCTGTCGCAATTGGGCTGACGGTTGGACTTGGGATATCGCTCGTTGTTGTGCACCCGGTGCAGAGTCGGAGAAGGGCAGGAGGACTTTTTAGTTTGTGAAGTGGGTGAGGGCGTTGTTCTGGGGTCGAGTGGTTTCGATGTCTGCATCTTAGCGCTGATTGGACGCTTATTTTTGCATTGAAATTTCATACATACCAGATCCATCTCTATTGTCGCTCTCATGGGCTTTCCTTGTTTGCGTCTTCTCACTTACAGAACCACAACCATTCATCCACATGCATATCATCTTCTATCTTATCGCAATAGCTTCCAAACGAACACACTCTCTTGATCTACATACTATGTACGACTTCTGACCGCAGCTGCATAACAGCACATTGGTCTAATAGCGATCTTCGTGGACTCACCCTATCCACAACTAATGTGGTCACGCGCATCTAATTTTTGGTGGAAACCTGTCTATGCCACTTCTGGTGACAGCCAAACAGATCACCTAGTTAACAGGTTTATTTTGATACTTGGTTTATTTAGCTGACAAGTCCGCAAATGACTATGCGTGACCGTGCATTTATCGGGCCCGCTGTCTTGCACGACTCACAGATAACACAGATCTGCCTCTCCTATCTCCTTTCAGGTGTCACCGTCGGTTTCTTAGGATGCTATGACCTTAGCATCAATCACAGTATCAGACTAGCATGTGCTTAGACAGGCTACCTGAAAATTTACATGAATGCTAAAGCGCGGGGACCGTGAGGAGCTAAAGAACGTGATAGTATCGAAGGGTTGGAAAGACATGATAGGATGATAGTCAAAAACAAACGAGAAACACTGATTCATTTAGTTTGAGCGTCGGTGTAATTTCCATCCGTAGTCCCTGTCCTTGTATGGTAACGAAGACCAACGCTGATAGGCCGACGAACGAAACGCAGCGAAAGCAGACCATCACGCAAACCCAAGAGGGTCACGTAACCGCCTTCCAGTCCCCGGCCAGCAATTCCTGCTTTGATGAATAGCCAGGCATATAGGTTACACGCGATAGACGATATCTTGAGGAAAAGCCAAACTATGACTATCATACCGGGTATCGTGAGCGCCAAGAAGTCCTACGAACCATATTATAGGGATCCCCAAAGTTAACGCTGTATACTTGAGGTCAGATCCAATACAGTGCTTACGGTGGGATGGTAAAAATCTTCTTGACGAGCAATGTAGTGAAGCCCCTTGACCTCCCGCAGGGTGAGACGTGTTATAAGTCTGGGAGTATTGTATATTGTGTATGTACAACGGTTGGCGCAATGACGCTGGAAAAGACAAGACCATGGACAACGCTCACCTACTAGGGACAGGAGAAAATGGGCTTATCCTTAACCTAAACCATTGAACCGTCTCCACATCAAGGACATCCAAGTCTGGGTCATACACTGTCAAGCCGTAGGTAGGAGGTCGCATCCATTTAAAGTTGAGACCATTTACATGGTCGGACTAGGATACATACTCACTAACACTCACAACCCGACTCTTCGTATGCGGACTAATGATCCTATACCATTGATATATACCAAGAAGCTCCGCACGAGAGTCAGCACGGCAGAGTGGGTGAAGGAAGGTCACGTCAGCAGTGAAGTATTTTGTAATCGTGGATGCGAGGACAAGGTTGGAAGTGGTAGAAGTAAGGATAGCTATTATTTCCTGGATTTCGTGTTTAGGGTTTTGCATTGTTGACGATGTCTCTTGAGTGGAAGGGGGACTAGTGAGACGCGGAGATGGTGTGGATGGCATGACGTCACCTAGAAATACTCAGCTGCTGACTCAGCTATGATGGATGTGCGACATGTAAGTGTCATTCTATATGGTGCAAAGCATAAGTGGCCTAAAGGAGAGAACTATCTTAGCAGACACCAATGCAGAAGAGGACAGAGCCCGTGTGGTTCAAATATCCAAAAATGACTGGTGTAGGGAACAGTAAGTGCCTCACAGCTGTGTTCGACTTTCCAACCATGACCTGAGATAAAATGCATATGCTCTTCATCTAGGGTGTCAGGCACGGCCATAGAAACAGTCAAGACACTGTAATTATATCTTACAGAATTAACAACTAGTAGAGCAATATACCACAGGCAACAGCGAGACACGGGGGCGATACCAGCTCAAGGATATCGTAAACGTAAGGGAAACGAATCCATATATAACAGTTATCAGAGAAGAGGTCATTTGCGCTATAATCTCATTAGCACCAACAGAAATAGACGCATGGACGGACTAGTGGGACAAAAGGTAAGAAATTAATAGGAACGAAGGAAACACATTGTTCGTGCTGTGGATATCTTTCCATCGTCCGCTGAAATATCACTTGGATTGGATTCCATCCGAATGCGAGCAGGGGTTCCAACTTGTTTAACTGGGTGGTATCCTGAACTTTCTTTCGCTCTATCTCCGTATATCCGTCTACCCTGATCATCTAATAGTATGCCCAAGGCAATCCAGGGAGTTTGGGAAGCTTCCACCGACCATCTTTGCTCTTCCATGGCCAGCACCATCCGAAGGGACAATCATCGTCGGGCTGACCAGGTGCGGGATCGGGGGAGGGTTCAGGTGCGGGTTCCTCTGTGGGACATGATGCGAGTACATTGTGACCCTAAGCAGAGGGATGATGTTAGTACCGGTACGGAAACATAAAGAGCGACAAAGCAAGAAACCCACGTTATTCCTCACACCTCCGCCCCAAGGCGTCTGGCCAACAACCGTGGCATCCAAGCCCAAGCCCCTCTGGGCGAATCCTTTCCAAATCTCACATGCATTCTCTCCACCGGTCAAGATCTCATCTGCCTGAAGAATTGCCTTGCGAGCATCGAAGAACGAAGGAGAGCATGGCTGCAACTTCATGGCTTCAATGACGAGTTGCAAGAAGAGGGTGTTTCCGTGCTTGGGGACCAATGGCTTAGGCCTGCCGTGGACGTCATAAGTCTGAGGTCGGTAGAAGTCGTTGTCAAGGGGGATTTTGCCGTCAGCGTCGGGGACAGGAGGAAGCAACGTATCAGAGAATCCGTGCTTAGCGATCAAGCGTTGCGAGACGACCCAGAGCATTTCTGCCCAAACTTCACCAATGGCGTGGACACCCCAGTAACCGGGCTTGTCAAGGGTCTCATACGTAGATGGGTTGACACCTTCGGTAAGAGAGTATGGATAGTTACGAATACCCTTGACGCGATTAGATGCCCATGCACCCATAGGGTAGTCCGAGTACGTGGACGTCGCGCGCACAGTGGTGGCAATGAAATCTGTGCACCAGTTGTTTAGCACCTGAGTATACCAAATCACAATTTAGAACATACCACCCCAGCCTTCACCCATACCCCCTGCTTCACCCCATCCGAGGCAGCCGGAATTCTGCGGGCCACCCGTCAACCGCGTCGACAAACCGTGAGTAAGCTCATGGATGACGATGCCGGCTTCCATGTCACCGTCGCGGTATGGCGACGCGGTGTTCCACAGGTACATTCGACAACGGCTATCCAGAATGATAGAATTAACACTGTGACATAATACATACATGGAACAGCATACCCATTCTGCCCATCGGGTGGTGTCATGAAGTTGGCATTATTAAATCCACTGCCATCTTGGGCATTAGCAATGACAGCATCGTTCTCCGCACCGCCACGACCGAAGTTGTACTGCTGGAAGTTGCCCGCTTCCTCGGTGAAACCGTACCTATCATGTAGCGTCAGCGTGTCAAAGTTATTCCTCAAGTGGGAATGCTGACCGGTAGAACAGATCATGCACCATGTTGCTAGTGTAGAACAGCTGTGAAACAGCAGCATCAATGTAACCCTTGGCCTGATCCATCTCATCTTCTTCTTCGTTTTTCGGAACCGGCTTGTAGGGGTAGGCATACAAGACCGAAAAATCTGACATTATAAGGCGTTAGAAGGCCAAGATACGAAACATCGAGCGACCGAAGATTCACCAGTGGCGTCCACTGCCCCCTCAGGTCGATGGTTATATACCCACTGGTAACGACCATCCCAGTTCTCGTGGGCAAACACATTGTTCCCCCACGTTGCGTTGGACTTCCGCCAATATTCTGGACAAACACGTCAACATTGGATAAAAGGAAATTCGATAGCAATTACCTCCACGCGCTTTCGCAGCCCTCAATTCGCTATCTTCAACGCTAGGATCCAGTTCATATGGTAAAGTATGCCAGCCCGCAGGGGACGCAAGGGTGTCACCTAGCTCGGGTACTACGAAACGACCATAGTCGATAGTATGCTCTGTGGCGTCCATACAGAGATGGAGTATGAGAAGTAGAACATAAGTACAAACATAACAACCCACCGACACCAGTGGTACCCTCGGCTTGTGCGCGTCGGGCGCTGGCTTCTTCAGGGTCGTTCGTTCCCCAAGGGAAGACGAGATACTTGGCGGGCTCGACAGCTGGTGGCGCACGGTCTTGCTTGGGAGGAACGGGTGCAAATGCTGAACATAAACGTAAGTCATGGTCGATCTGAAAAGGTAATGTTCTGTGTGCCTTACTCTTTGACTTGGACTTCTTCCGATCAGCGCTGGCTTTCCCGAGGCGTGGCCGAGTCTTGGCGTCAGTCTTGCGGGTCGACCCGACAGAAGGCAAATATGACCCAGTAGGGAGGAAGGCATTCAGGGGAGGCAGCTGCCCGGCATCTAATGGATGTCGGCATAGCCGGATCAGAGAACCGGCCAATGGTGTCACGCGACCATACAATCAGGGGTCAAACAAACCTTGTGAACGCTGTCCAGCGATCGGCATGGGCGAGTCACTTGCCCAGTCGACAACACTGATGATCCGATGGGGCAACGTCACGGA
>JADGIP010000757.1:0-11969 GCA_016618355.2 Astraeus odoratus | reverse complement strand
CACTCGGTCTCGGTTTGGCCGTATTTCGGCCGTCGCACGAATAAGTTGCAGTTGGTAGTCGGAGTAACAAGCAAGCCAATTAATCAGTAGTGAAGCAGCACGTGCTCGTTGCATCAGTAACAGCGCGCACTGTACAAACGACGGGAGAAAGCGCAGTTTGTACATACCCGCGACCATACCGTAGCCAGACAGACCCCAGGACATCTCCGCAGAGGTTTGGCGGTTTGAGCTTCCTTGCGCGAAGCGAGAAGCCGTGCTTTGCTGATGAGACCTGGCCAAGTTCAAATCGACTTTGGAACTCCTCCCGACACACCTACGCGCACCTCGTCCGACTTCGAGGAGATTTCATATCCGCTCCAACACCTCTCTCAACCAACCTCCATCTCGCGTCACGAAGAATCTCTGCCGCTACATTATATGTCCGAGGATACGTCAACAAGGCGGAGGGTGGCTAAAGGCCCGGGCAGTAGCGGCGGGTTTATGAGCGGGAGCGACTATGACACGGACCCCCAGGCCGACAGCGAAGGAAAGGACGTCTACTCCAAGCTGCGACCCGGCATAGGAGGTCGTGTCTCGAGCGGACGCATCCATAGACCGTACCCGCCTCCCCCAACTTCGATAGTGCGCCATTCCCGCTCTCCGAAGTGCCGCAAATGCTAACGTGCTTTTTTTTTTTCCCGTCATCTCCAGAGCGAACTGATCCATCAAAACCTCGAACATCTTCCTCCCGCCATTTATACCCTTTTGTCATGTTGGACTCGCTTCCATAAAATCGGTCTGGCTGACGTCGTCGTATGGGACGAAGCCCACTTTGGCAAATTTGGCTCTCACTACCTGAAGCGCGAATTTTACTTCGACGTCCACCCTCCTCTCGGGAAAATGCTCGTCGCACTTGCTGGCTTGCTGTCGGGTTACAATGGCGGCTTCGAATTCAAGAGCGGGGAGAAGTATCCAGACAGCGTCCCCTATGTAGCAATGAGGGTGATGATGGCGATGTTTGGTGTGGCGTTGGTGCCTTTGGGATGGTATACGGCAGTTGAACTGGGTATGAGTCCTTGGGCGTGTCACCTGGTCGCATTAATGGTCCTCTGCGGTACGTCGCCTGTTCGCACGGAGTGTTGGCGTGGGCACTGATGTGCGATAGATGTCGCATGGCTATGTATATCGAGGTTTATCCTTCTGGACTCAATGTTGCTGTTCTTTACATTTACAACGGTCTTTTTCCTTACAAAGTTCCATAACCAACAATTCCAGTAAGCTTTTCTGCGCGACTTGCGTTCCATAAGCTTACACTCGACCTCAGATCCTTCTCGTTCGACTGGTGGTTATGGCTTGCTTTGACGGGTATATCTATCGGTTGTGTAACAAGGTAACACAATCTACTGCAACCCTCCCGTTTGACTCCAATACCCACTTCTTTTTAGTGTCAAATGGGTTGGGCTGTTCGTCACTGCCCTCGTCGGACTCTACACCATCGAGGATCTGTGGGATAAGTTCGGTGATTTGCGTATGTCTACGGTGCGTTCGAGATCAGGTACATGCCGATGTGCTGTCCTCTGACGTACCCCACCAGCGGAACCAGTTGAGGCACTGGGGCGCGAGAGTACTGTGCTTGATCATTTTGCCCATTCTGGTGTACATGGCTTCCTTCAAGCTCCATTTCTTGATACTCAACCACTCGGGTCCCGGTGACGCGCAGATGAGCTCCTTGTTTCAGGCTCATCTCGTCGGGAACGACTTCTGGAAAGACCCTCTTGGTATGGCTATCGTTCTTGCTGCGTATATGCGCATATGCTAACGTTCTTGACAGAGGTCGCGTATGGCTCGAAGCTCACCTTGAAGAACATGGGCTGGGGTGGTGGTCTGCTGCATTCGCATGTTCAGACTTACCCCATTGGCTCGTCGCAACAACAGGTCACCTGTTACCATTATAAGGACGACAACAACCACTGGTTTGTGATGCCCCAGTGGCAGGAGCCCGAGTACAATCCCAATGACGAACTGAGATTCCTCAAAGACGGGGATGTCATTCGATTACAGCACGGACCGACAACCCGGAACCTCCACTCACATCCCATCCCGGCGCCCATTACGAAAGATAATTACGAAGTATCGTGCTACGGCAACTCGACCATAGGAGATATGCATGACCACTGGGTTGTGGAGGTCGTCGATGACCTACGGCAAGGCACGAAGGACAAAGTGAAGAGAATCCACTCCCTCACGACCAGGCTGCGGTTTAGACATGTAGCCCTCGGATGTTACCTCTCGGCTGCCAACGCCGTGCTGCCGCAGTGGGGCTTCAAGCAGATCGAGGTCAGCTGTGTCAAAGACAACGACCCCAGTGACACGCATACGTATTGGAATGTGGAGAGCCACTGGAATGACCGACGTAAGTGTTTCTTTTTGGTCCCGTGTTGTTTTGCTGACGCGTATGCCAGTTCCCGCTGCCGACGTCAAGTACTATCGATCTCCGTTTTTACGCGATTTCTGGCACATCAACGTCGCTATGATGACTTCAAACAACGCCCTTGTTCCCGACCCAGACAAGGACGACATTCTCGCGTCGCACCCCACCGACTGGCCGTGGTTGAGACTGGGTTTACGAATGTGCGGCTGGGGCGATAAGCAGGCGAAGTACTACCTACTGGGCACTCCGATAATCTGGTGGGGAGGTGCAATCAGTCTTTTGGCATTCATTGGGATATTTGGTGTCTATCTCCTCCGGCAGCAACGGAGGTATACCGACATGGATGCCAGTGCGTATTGCACCTGTCTAGCCACTGCTGAATGCTGACTTTTTCTGTAGATGGTTGGGCACACTTCCTCTACGTCGGAAAGATAGCTTTCTACGGGTGGTTCCTGCATTACGGTAAGTTGCAGCGGGTAACATGGGGCTTTCGTCATTGACCTCCATACTTGCAGCTCCATTCTTCATCATGGGACGCGTGACCTATCTCCACCACTATGTCAGTAACTAGCACTTCAGCGTGGGGCTCTACTGAACATTCTTGACAGCTCCCAACCTTGTATTTCTCGGTGCTTATGTTTGCCCACGTTCTCGACCACTGCATTTTCTCTGCCCGATGGAAGGAGAAAACAAAACGTGTCGCATTCGGTGTCGTCGCATTCCTTATCGTAGGTAACTTTTGGTGGTTTAAGGGTGTGGCATGGGGGATCGAGGGGCCTATTAATGACCACTGGGGGTTGCAGTGGCGCAAGGTCAGTCGGTTCTCGACTTCCCAAGAACTGCGTTTGTTTCTGACTGAATTTCGCTCGTAGAGTTGGAACATTTATAATGCATAGCAAATTCCTTCTTTGTAGCCTTGGGACACTTCTTGTGTTACATACACGACTGTTTTACTTCTCTCTGGAATGACTCCCAAGGTGACTATGTAAATCCTGAACCTTGAAGGAACCCGATGGAATGCGTCTCGGCTAATTAAGGGTTGATCAAAACCCTAGGCCACCGTAGCGCAAGCTCGTGTAAAGCGACGAATGTTCCGCTCCTGCAGTGATTTTCTTCTGGACTGGGTCGCTGTTTCTCGATGGTCTGCACTGCCGTGACACTGAACATTTACAATCCATCAGCTCGTGTGTTAGTTGTGCTTGCATAGACGTCATTTGTGCAGTGCAACTTGGCATCAATTGCGTGCAAATACATACTATGTACTCATCCAAAGTATTCACTTTCCCGACGGCATTTCACCCGTATCAATGCCCTCATCTTTGGCCACTTGCTATTTCGATGCCATATCGTTAGAACAATTGATCAGGGTGCCGCTCACAACAGATATATACCGTCAGCGACTTCACCGTACCTCGTGAGCGCTGGTTCTGAAAATGAAATTACGTCCAAAACAATCAAATTGTGAAGGTCGTTCGCAGCAGAAAATTGCATCCAGAGGCTGACCATTTCCTCACCCTGAGCCGAAAACCCTCGCAGTACCACGGCATCTGAACATAGCATAGCTATCATATGCTGGATCTCTGTCCAGGTCAGACCCTGGCTCCTTTCGGAACTTGATCTGGGGTACGCGGCTACATCCCACCAGGTGGAGAGAGGTTGGGTAGACGTCCGGGAGTCCGTGAGCGCTGGCCAACGCCGACTCTAAGGTGGTCTTCCCAATAACAGATACAATCTTTGTTGCACAAGGGTCGCCCAACGTGGTCGATTCGAAACTAGTAGTAACGGGGAAGGAGGCTGACGGTCAATAAAGACAGAGAACAGACCAGTATATTAACCATCCAGGATGCATGCGTGGACGGACACAACGGAGCGTATATATTCTACCGACGCAAAGCGGAGGGGTAGTCATTGGGAGATTAAGGTGACATGGAATGATCAACTCGAAGGCAGTCTCACAGTAGTATTCGAGTCAGCACCGAGATATAACCGGGACAACGTCAAAATGTCAGTGCTCAACTGTGTTCGAGGAAGCGCCATGTCAGAGCCCCCATGCAATCACTGATTGAAGTCACTGTGGGGCGCGAACACGGTGGCTGTGCGGTCACGAGATCTTCCGCGGGAACCCGATGAAACGAAATTTCCTGAAATTCGGTTTGGGTGTATCGCGCGTTTTGTTCCGTTCCCTCTGTACTGTCGTTCCCTTCCTGCAGCCATGGCCTCTCTTGCACGGATACGTCCTCTCGCTCGCCGCGTGGTGCGTCTCTCACATATTTTCAAAGCAGTTTGTAGCGTTATAACCTGTTTGTTTTTTTTCTGGCAGCCCAATTTCGTGCGTGCAATCCAGACCTCGGCCGACACGACCCAGCTGCAGGACTCCATTACGGACCACTCGAAGCCCTTCACGGTCAAACTACACGAGGACTCTTTCCGTACTTTCCAATGCGACCCTCCTTCGTTCGAGGTGCAGGTCCAGAAGGACGAGCTGCTGAAAATGTACAAGGACATGCAGTCCATGCGTCGTATGGAGATGGCCGCAGACGCTCTCTACAAGGCTAAACTCATTCGCGGTTTCTGCCACCTGGCCATTGGTCAGGTATGCATCACTCTTGCTCTACCGCATATGTTGTCGCTCACGGGTGGTGCAGGAAGCTGTCGCTGTCGGTCTCGAATACGGTATCACGCCTGAAGACCGCGTGATCACGGCCTACCGGTGTCATCCCTATGCAGTCATGCGTGGGGGTACCATCAAGGGCGTCATTGCAGAGCTTCTAGGTCGTCAGGACGGCATGTCGCACGGCAAGGGTGGTTCCATGCACATTTTTACGCCCTCGTTCTTCGGTGGGAACGGTATCGTCGGTGCCCAAGTTCCTGTGGGCGCGGGCATTGCCTTCGCTCAAAAATACCTCGGCAAGAAGACCGCCACGTTCGCGTTGTATGGTGATGGTGCAAGTAACCAGGGCCAGGTGTTCGAAGCATTCAACATGGTAAATGATACTCGCCTCTGGACCTTGCATGCTCGTTCATACATTTGGCCCAGGCCAAACTTTGGGACCTTCCGTGTGTCTTCGTGTGCGAGAACAACAAGTATGGTATGGGTACCTCTGCCACGCGTAGCTCGTCCAACACGGAGTACTTCACGCGTGGCGACAAGATCCCGGGGCTTCAGGTCAGTCCACAGTTCGTCCGCCTATTCTGCCCTTCCAACAACTCCGGTAGGTCAATGGCATGGACATCATCGCCTCTCGTCACGCTGTCCAGTACGCGCGTAACTGGGTAGTCGAGGGTAACGGTCCATTGCTGATGGAGTTCGTCACCTACCGGTATGGCGGTCATTCGTGAGTTGCCAGCCGTCTTCCTTTCTATCGTCATCCTCATCTGGTCTACCAGCATGTCCGATCCCGGCACGACCTACCGTACTCGCGAGGAGGTCCAGCGAATGCGTAGTACTCAGGACCCTATTCGTGGTCTGCAACGATACATTGAGGAATGGGGTCTTGCCACTGAGCAAGAGCTCAAGGTGAGCCACTCGGGTATTTTCTTCTGAAATGAATAATTTTGCCCCCTACTCCCAGCAACTCGACAAAGAGGCCAAAGCAGAGGTTGACCAGGCTGTCGAAGAGGCCAAGGCATCCCCAATCCCTCTCGAGAAGGACCTTTGGACGGATATATACTACAAAGGCACTGAGCCTCCCTACATGCGCGGACGTGAGCGCGAGGAGGTACGTTATCACGTTTCTGGTTTTCTGAATCGAGTCGCTCATTGGGTATATTTAGGTACACTACTACTGAGTGCTGTTGGGTCTTTGTCCCTTCGCAGTCCTCACGTCCCACGATAGACTACTCTCTGGCTTATTACACTAGCTTTCATGACATCGGAGAAATGCAACGGTTTAATTTCCTTGCATAAGTTTACATACTTGTGAATTGAGCAGCACTCCACGATGTTTCGGTTTACGAACTTGGCAGCGCTTCCATTGGAGTCTATTTTACTGGGAAGTAAGCTTCCCGATACAGCGAATGCAAGCCATTCATATGACGAAACTCGCTTGAAGGTGGTTGGCCTTAAGTCTTAGTATGGGTCGTGATTAATTCCACACGTCTGGTGACGTACCGACCCTACGCCACCAGGGGGAGCATCTTACCATTGGTTTCCGTAATTCAAGGTCAACCTCCGCTCGCAGTGGCATATGTCTGTGGTCCAAGACAACTTAAGTAGCTGGCTGGAATGAGTCATCAAGAAGTGGGACGAATGAAAGGTGCATTTTGGAGGCGGGAGATTGAACTTGACTATGGGGTTGAAGGAGGGGGCGGGTAAGGAATACAAAGAGGTACCGGAGACGGTACGGAGGCGTTATGCGGTCTTACAATGCTAGATTCTGAGGAAGGCCGATAAGTGTCGCATTGGGAGGAGTAAGGAGGGTAAAGCGAACGCCTTGCAGGAGTCTGTGTATCGTGTGGGGCGAAGACATATTATGAGGGCGGGGGATGCAGGACGTGGTGGTACCAGGAGGGTTAAGGCCATGTGTGGATAGCTGAAGTTGGGTAGCTCACATGAGTGTGATGTCAGGCTGCGGGTGAGAGCATAAGTAACGCTACAGTGGGGGGTGGGGACAGGTAGATCCTAGTGGCATGAACCAACAGTAGCCACAGTGGTAAGAGCATTCGTGGGCGAAGAACCCAAGCTGTCTGAGGCGAGCATGTCATATGGTCGTCCCCGCTAGTGTTGCTCTTCCGCGTGTTGTTGGACTAGTTACGGATTGTCTGGGATGGTCGTGTGAGCATGAACGACGGACAGACTATTATCGAAGTGGTAAGCAGCACATCACGTGCATCTGTGTGGCGAAATGTGATTACTAATTCAGTGCCTGCCACTAATCAGATATATGTTACTCCCCCTTATGTTTCTTCTCCTTCCTTTCTTGTAGATACCTTTGTACTCCATCGTATATAAGAGCTTGTATTGTAGCAGTACCACCCAGATCTTTTGAATGAGAGATACCCTTGGACAGTTCTATCAAGTGACTCTGAGACCTTTCTTTGAAACTCTTCCCTCTAAATTACACACAGGATGAAGAGTTTCAAAGAAAGGTCTGAGAGTCACTTGATAGAACTGTCCAAGGGTATCTCTCATTCAAAGGCTCCAGGTGCTACCACTATGATATAAGCTCCTATATACGATGGAGTACAAAGGTATCTAGTAATCGCATTTCGCCACACCGTGTGACTTACCGCTTTTAGCGGGACGCTACAATCTGTTATGCCCGGATGGTCGCAGATGCTCTCTACAGGGCCAAACTCGATCGCAGTTTCACCATTGACCAGATTGGCCTCTCTTCATCCTTCGCGATAGATTTTAGCGGCGGACGCCAGAAAACCGCGTGATTACGGCCTACCGGCCCTATCATCTCTATGCAGTCATGCAGGGGGATACTATCATCTGCGTCATTGCAGAGATTCTTGGTCGTGAAGATGGCATGTCGCACGGCAAGGGTGGCTCCTCCGCCGAACGTAGCTGGTCCAACTCGAAGTACTTCACACGTGGTGACAAGATCCCTGGTCGCCAGGTCAGTTGGTCCGTCCACCAACTCCTGCAGGTCAATGACATGGACATCATCGCCTCAGTTCTCTCATAACTGGAAGGCTGGTCGAAGGTAAAGGTCCAACTTGTTAGTATGGCGGTCGCTCGTGAGTCAGCAACCGCTCTCCTTTCGTGCGCTCTTCCTGCCGTGAGTCATCAACCGCCTTCCTTTCGATCATGGTCCTCAGGTGGTCCACCAATATCTCGGATCCTGGCACGACCTACCGTACTCGCGAGGAGGTTCAGCAAATGCGTAGCAATCAGGATCCCATTCGTGGTCTGTAACGATACATTGAGGAATAGGATCTAGCCACTGAGCAAGAACTCTAAATGGGTCGTCGGGAAGTTCTTCTGTCAAGTGAAAGCTTTTATCCCTTGCCCAGGAACTCGACAAAGAGGTCAAAGCGAAGCCCTGCACACTCCGCCATATGAACCAGCTAGGTAGCTTCGTTTGCACACCATACAATAATGCATTGCATGGCCTGCCGAAAAAGATGTCTAGGGTTTTGTCACTATGTGACTGTCCCAGATATTCAGTAGGGTGCCAGCAAAGTGAGCTTGCGGGGGCCGTGATTAGTGGTACGACGAAGGCGGCTGGGGGTTATGGTACAAAAGAAAAGCCAAAACGCAGCCCATCTTTGACGATTATGATGGCTCGGTCATCGGGTGAGTGGTTTACCTCAGGCTTTACTTTGCCTTCAGGTGCGTTACATAGCCGTCGTATGGCCTCCCTCTTGTGGCAGTGATGGTCCCTTCATGACCGATCTCCACGTCGCTCAGATTTTCATATAACAGTTACCCGCGTAATAACCTGTTTTCCTGCTACCCAATTTCATGCGAGCCAATCCAAACCTCGGTGGCCACGGCCCAGCCGCAGGATTCTATTACGGACCACTCGAAGCCCTTCACGGTCGAATTACACCAGCCCTACAAACTTATGCGACGATCGGTGAAATATCCAAGGACAGCCAATCAATGTGTCGCATGGAGATGGCCGCAGATGCTCTCTGAAACACATCTGCGGCATCGTTGGCTATTCGCCAGGTATGCATTCCTCTTGACTGCCTGCAAATACAGGATACTGTATAGTACTACTGAGCCAAGGCAAAAGAATATTTACTACGAAGCATAGTAAAATATCAATGTTAACAAATGTGAGGCGTAAGAGGTACAGAAAATGCTAAATTCCTTACCCCCAAAATGACCAGAGTAAATTGTCAGCCTGCCACCTATAGGCGTTAGAGGTCCATTAGTGCAGAACCATACAGGGCGGAGCCTCCTCTGTCGCATCCTTTTGCATCGTTGCAAGGAGTGCGATAGAGGAGACGTACCATACATTGGCATATTCTCCTACAACTCATGATACTATTCGCCTTTCATGATAGTGTGTACATACACTCTAAGCTGCAACTAAAGCGACCGCTTGTGCCTGTGGAAAAGGATCTGTACGCCCGTTCGCAACAGTAGCATCTTCGTCCGAGATGGGGGTGATGGACATGTGGGATTTATTCAGTGCAACATCAAGCAGGGAGCTCTGCGATGAGCTCATTTTACCAATGAAATTGCTCTTGTGCTAGTGCATGCTCTGGGTTGTAAATAACCTCAAAGATTTTGTCAGCGAACGGGAGGGCATATGAACCGCCAAAGTTCCAGTTGATAACGACCGTCATACGGCGAGGAGAAGAGTGGCTACCCGAAAAGTCTTCTCAGTTTTACAGAAGGCGAATGACGGAAAACAAACCATACCTCATAATGATGTTGCGACCATGTAGATCGCCGTGTCGCAGCACGAAAGCGCAGACGTTGTTAAAGGGTGCTTCGAGGTTTCTTTTGCGTGCTATGCAGTCGAAAGCCTGCTCGGGGTTGAAGTGCACAAGCCAACTTGCCGTTTCTTCTCTGAACGCCGCCTCGTGCTGAGAGTGTTGAGCTTTGTGTAACATCTGGTCCATTTAATGAAATTCATGATCGAAGGCAGATCCCATCCATTCACCCAGTGAACTTTACCTGCTAGGAAAGGAAGTCAATGGATGCCTCGGAGGGTTCGAGCGTAGGAGCACGAACGGCCCAATGTTGTAGAGATCTTGACTTTCGACTACTACCTGTGTAAGATTTAGTGTCCGTGGGACTTGACATTAGAGACGAAGTACGTACCCTTCCAGTTACGACGGCTATGCGCTTAGGGTTAAGGTATCAGGGGAGGTGGCATAAGACGTTGTGGGCCACGGCGGTCTTACAATGCTAGGTTCTGAGAGTCTCGTCGGGAGTAAGGCGGGTAAAACTAACAACTTAATGAGGGTCTATACATGAAGCTGATAGTCCGTAAGGGCGGGATGAGGGACACGGTGACGAGGGGGATTAAAATCGCGTGTGGAATAGCTGGACTTTGATAGCTCACACGAGTGTGATGTCATGAGACCGGTGAGACCACAAGTAACATCATGGTGGAGGGGGACACATGAGCCAACACCACAGTAGTAGGAGTACTCGTGGCCGAGGAGGCCTAAGCTGTCTAAGGCGGACACATCACATGGTCTTCCTCCTTAGTGTGGCTCTTCCGCCTGCTGTGGACCAGTTACGGATGGTATTGTAAGCATGGATGACGGACTGTAGATGACTGTCATCGAAATGGTAAGCAACGCATCGTGTGAGTGGTTAGCGTCTGTTTTGGCTTACTGATAGCCCTTGTATGGCTTTCCTCTTCAGCCTAGATGCATT
This sequence comes from Astraeus odoratus, assembly GCA_016618355.2. NCBI lineage: Eukaryota > Fungi > Basidiomycota > Agaricomycetes > Boletales > Astraeaceae > Astraeus > Astraeus odoratus. The sequence goes on along the minus strand of JADGIP010000757.1, from coordinate 1,266 downwards.
CGGATGATGCCTGGTGCGATGTTCGGTTTCCGCTCTCTTATATTTTCAAAACAGTTTCAGGCGTATAACCTGTTTTCTTACAGGGCTACCTCATTTCGTGCGTGCAATCCAAACCTCGGCTGATACGACCCTGCTACGGCATTCTATACTCGAAGCCCTTCCGAGGATTCTTGCCGCACCCACAAATGCGACCACCCTTCGCTCGAAGTACAGGTGGACATACAGCCCATGCGCCCCATAGCGATGGCCGCAGATGCTCTCTGCAAGGCCAAACCCATTCGCGGATTCTGTCATTTAGCCATTAATCAAGAATAGGTCTGTCTTCATCCTTCGCGAAATATTTTTGCACAAGAAGTAGTGTAGGAAGCCGTTGTTGGATGCCAGAAGTCCGCGCAATTACGGCCTACCGGCCCTACCATCTCCATGCAGTCATTGGTGGGGTTACTATCATTGGTGTCATTGCAGAGCTTTCTTGGTCGTGAAGACGGGATGTTGCATGGCAAGGGTGACTCCATCCACGTTTGTTCTTCGGCGGGAACGATACTATTTGTGTGCACTGTGCGGATATGTCTCAAGAAGACACCACGCTTGTGATGGTGCAAGTAACCAGGGCCAGCATTCAACATGATAAATGATACTCGTGACTGGCCCTTGTGTGCATCTGATGCATGTATACTCATGCATTACGCCCAGGTCAAACTGTAGGACCTCCCGTCTTCGTCTGTGAGAACATCAAATATAGTCTGCCCAACGTAGCTGGTTCAGCACGGAGTACTGCACTTGGATTCAGGTCAGTCTATTGTCCGTCCCCTTATTTGATCCCTCCGCCCACTCCTCTTACGGGTCAATGGCATGGACATCGTCGCCCCTTACTGCGTTGTTTAGTTCCTCGTAACTGGGAAGCTAGTTGAAGGTAACATTGCTGATGACTGGTATGGCGGTCGCTCGTGAGTCACCAACTGCCTTTTGATCATCATCTGATCCATTAGTATGTCCGATCCCGCATGACTTATCATACTCGTGAGGTTGAGCAAATGCACAAAAATCAGGATCATTGCAGCCCCCCGAATAGCGATCATACTACATATATACTGACAGCTTGTAGTGTTTTTTCATCTCATGCCACTCTTGAATTCTGTCTTTGTTGAACATGCGCTATACTTAGAGCAGTGTGTGAAGCACAAGGCCAAATATGGCCATCCACTTGTAGTGTACATTTTAGGTAGATGAAGTGTCACAATAGGTGACATGTCACACCTGTAAAGT
>JADGIP010000756.1:0-11889 GCA_016618355.2 Astraeus odoratus | reverse complement strand
TCCCAATTTTTAGCACAAGTGTTTTTTAGATCTTTTTTTTCGACTGCTGATTTTCCGCGCTTTTCGCTGAAATCCCGCCCGTTCTGCTTAAATATTGACGCATTTTGCCTTGCCTCGATCCAATAATATGATCAAGTCTTCCGTATAGCGCTCATCCTTAGAGGTAGTTATGTCTGCAGTATTACGCCCTTATAAAGATCTGTTCCCCCAAAAAGGCGATCGCGTGATGATCGATGCCACCAGCGTGGTCATTGGTGATGTCCGAATGGCCGATGACGTCAGTATCTGGCCGCTCGTCGCCATCAGGGGAGATGTAAATTATGTGTCGATCGGTGCCCGTACCAATATTCAGGACGGTAGCGTTCTGCATGTTACGCACAAATCCTCTTATAACCCGGAGGGCAATCCCCTCATCATTGGAGAAGATGTTACCGTCGGACATAAAGTGATGCTTCACGGCTGCACTATCGGTAATCGGGTGCTTGTTGGCATGGGATCGATTTTGCTGGATGGCGTGATAGTAGAAGAAGACGTAATGATTGGGGCCGGTAGCCTGGTTCCGCAGAACAAACGTCTGGAAAGTGGTTATCTCTATCTGGGAAGCCCGGTAAAACAGATCCGCCCCCTGAAGGAGGCAGAGATCGAAGGATTAAAATACTCGGCGAACAACTACGTAAAATGGAAGAATGACTATTTGGATCAGGATAACCAAACCCAACCCTGATCGTCTTCCTGCTGCTCGCGGATTAAATCGCTGGCTTCCTCTTCCAGATCCCAGCGATTTTCGCAAAAAACGGCTATCGGGTCTGTGCCGCCAAAACGATGTAACAGCGCTTCTCCATGGATGGCACAGGTAAGCTGCATACCCTGCACCAGCACCGGAAAACAGACCGCCTGCTTATGCTCATCCCAGCTCTCTCTGTCCGGGAAATGAATAGCCTGATTCACGCCGAAAGCTCCTGCTTTAGCTTTTCAATGACCGGCTCGACTGCAGGCAACACCCCGTGCCAGAGCAGTACCGCATGCGCAGCCTGCCCCACCAGCATTCCCAGCCCATCGGCTAACTGTTTCGCACCGTGTTGTTCGCACCAGTTCAGGAAGGGCGTATTCCCTTTCTGATAGAACATGTCATAGAAGTACATGTGCGCGCTGACCAGCGAAGCGGGGATCGCCGGGATCTCGCCACTGATGCCGCTGGATGTGGCATTAATGACAAGATCGAACTCACGTTCGGCAAGATCGTCAAGCGCTACCGCACTTACGCTGCCGGTATGCGCAAACAACGCCGCCAGCGCTTCTGCCCGGGAAAAAGTTCGGTTGGTAATGGTCACCGCACAGTCCAGGGAAAGCAGAGGCAACAGTACTCCCCGCGATGCGCCACCCGCACCAATCAGCAGGACCCGGAACCCAGGTTTAATAAACGACAGTCGTTCCAGATCGCTCAGCAAACCTATTCCGTCAGTGTTGTCGCCCAGAAGACGTCCGTCCTCAAGCCGTTTTAGGGTATTTACTGCACCAGCAAGAGAAGCGCGCTCGGTCAGTTCATCAGCACGTTCGAAAGCTTCCTCTTTAAAAGGAACCGTCACATTCGCACCTTTGCCACCTGCGGCGAAAAAAGCCTCGAGCGTTGGAATAAATGCATCTACCGGTGCCAGTACGCGGCCATAGGGATGATTTATCTGCAGCTGCTCCGCAAATTGCTGATGGATCAGCGGTGACTTGCTGTGTGCGATCGGATTACCAAAAACAGCATAGGTTTCCATGAGATTACCCCTGGCGAAAACGTTCGCCGGTCAAAGCGTCGCGAATTTCAGACGGATTCAGGCGCCCTCCCGTCTCTCCAACAGCAACCGGGAAGTCATTTCCGAACTGTGCCAGCACTTCTTCAGTTGTACGACAAGGTGGCAATCCGGTCAGGTTGGCGCTGGTTGAGACCAGCGGTTTACCAAATGCCAGGCAAAGCTCAACCACCAGAGGATGATCGGTGACGCGAACGGCGAGGGAATCAAAGCGTCCGGTCAACCAGCGTGGTGTTGTCGGCTGCGCCGGGAAAACAAAGGTCACCGGTCCTGGCCATGCGGAGAAAATAGTCTCGCGCTGCGCCGGTGTCAGCATAGAGTCATCAATGTAGGGCTTAAGCTGCTCGTAATTCGCAGCAATCAAAATCAATCCTTTCTCTACGGGTCTTTGTTTTAAGGCAAGCAGGCGGCTCACAGCCGTCTCGCTGTCAGGATCGCAACCGACCCCAAAAACAGCTTCAGTTGGATAGGCGATGACTTTTTCATTTTTCAGCACGTCCACAGCATGCGCAATGGAGCCTGATGGCAGGTTATTATTCACTATTTTGATCCGCCGTTACCGGCTTTCCACATTGTTTGCTGGCGCAGAAGCGTTTCATACCTTGCGCCGTTTTCTTCTCGATAAGTAGCGGATAGTTGCAATGAGTGCAGACGCCCGCTACCGGTTTGAAATTGATAACGAACTGGCATTCAGGGTAGCGATCGCAGGAATGGAAGGTCTTACCATAGCGGGAACGGCGCTGTACCAACTGACCGCGCTGACACTGAGGACACGCAATCGCCGTTTCATCAGGCTTATCAATTTGTTCCGTATGCTCACATTCCGGATAACGGCTACAGCCAATAAACATACCGAAACGGCCCTGACGTAGCGCTAGTTCACCACCACAAAGAGGACATAGCTGTCCTTCCAGAATTTTGACGATATGTCCATCCGCCTGGCTTTTCAGAGGACGGACATAATCACATTCCGGATAGTGTGAACAACCGAGAAACGGGCCGTGTTTCCCGGACCGAATAACAAGTTCAGCCCCGCACTGCGGGCAGGGCTCATTTTTATGCACCGTGAATAGTGCTGATTTGGCCATAACAACTCTTGGTGCTACACATAGAATTAATGCAGCATACCTTCATTCACTTCAAAGAGTAATTCTTCCATTTGCTGATAGGCATTTTCACAGCCCGGGATATTAAACAGAACCATCAGAATCACCCATTTCAGATCTTCCAGTTCAAATTCTGCCGTATCCAGCGCCATGACACGCTCTATCACCATTTCTCTCGTTTCGAGGTTCAGCACCTGAATCTGCTCAAGGAATAAGATGAATCCCCGGCAGCTGGCGTCCAGCCTTTCACACTCTTCTGCGGTATAAATGCGTACTGACAACGGGTCAGAAGCAAGCTGCATCGGTTCGGCGAGGCCTTCCTGATAATCAGCCAGTTTTTCCAGCCACATCAACGCATTATAGATATCTTCCCGCTCAAACCCCGCATCGGTAAGATCCTGTGTCAATTTGTCCTGATCCACTCGCATTTCTGCTTCGTTATGGATGTAAGTCTCAAACAAATACATCAGTACGTCGAACATGGCATGCCCTCCTTAATCGGACATAGCCGCCGGGTACAGCTGCGATCCACCCTGCTAACTCCAGTTCGAGTAGCTGTGCTACCGTTACTGGCACAGGTTGGCCGGCACGTTCAGCGACAACGTCAACAGGTGTTACCTCATCTCCTACGTTAGCCAGGAGCTTGGGAAATGGCAATGCCACCTTTCCCTGATCTGATGAATAATGTCGCTTTTCGGGATCTTCCTGCAGACATTGCAAGCCATATTGCAAATTTTCAAGAATGTCCCGCGCTTCTGTTACCGGCGTTGCACCCTGCTTTATCAGCCAGTGTGGTCCTTCACACCCCGGGTTACCAATCGGGCCGGGTAAGGCGAAAACCTCCCTCCCCTGATCGAGCGCGCATCGTGCAGTGACCAGCGAGCCGCTTCGCACTGCTGCTTCAACGACCAATACACCCTGGCTAAGCCCGCTGATGACTCGATTACGACGCGGAAAGTTTGCCGGCCGGGGCTGCGCCGAAAGAGGGAATTCAGACACTATCGCCCCGTCAGCTTCGATAAGCCGCATAGCCAGCGCCTGATGCCGACGGGGATAAATGCTAAACAGGCCGTTCCCCAGTACGGCCACGCTACGCCCTTTTACAGACAGCGCGGCGTTGTGAGCAACACCGTCTATACCGCAGGCCAGTCCGCTGGTGATTGTGATACCACTTTGCGAAAGTTGTTCGCACAGAATTTTCCCCCATCGTTCTCCATACCATGACGGCGCACGGCTACCCACGACCGCCAGCTGGGCAGCATTAAGCGTTTCAGGGTTACCTTTTACGAATAAAGCACCGGGATAATCAGGAATTGCTCGAAGTAAAGGAGGATAAAGCGGATGGGTTGCCGTCAATAAATGATTTCCCGGCTGCTCAAGCCACACCAGACTACGCTCCAGCTCACCCTCATCTGGGGCAAAGAACCGTTCAGCCTGTTTTGCTGACAGCCCGGCGTCTCTGACAGCGGAAGCATCGATATTTTTTTGCTTGTGCAGCCGTGCAGCCGCTTCCAGCATTCCATCGCCACATAATGAACCTGTGTGTATTAGCCGTAGCCATATCTCGATAGACGTCATCCTATCCCCCTGCCATAAGCGGCCTGCGCAATCATTGCGATTGGTCACTGATGCTGTCAATCGACCCGGGATTTGTCTAGAATAGAAGTAATATTCTTATCAACTCCTGAACACGACTCTGGAAATTTATGGCAGTTTTGCAAGTGTTACATATTCCGGACGAGCGCCTTCGCATCGTCGCTGAACCGGTTAAAGAAGTGAATGCAGAAATCCAGCGTATCGTTGATGATATGTTCGATACCATGTACGCCGAAGAAGGCATTGGCCTGGCGGCGACGCAGGTAGACATTCACAAACGTATTATCGTGATCGACGTTTCTGAAAATCGCGATGAGCGTCTGGTGCTGATCAACCCTGAATTGCTTGAGAAGAGCGGTGAAACGGGCATTGAGGAAGGTTGTCTTTCTATTCCGGAACAGCGCGCTTTGGTGCCACGTGCCGAAAAAGTGAAAATTCGCGCTTTGGATCGTGACGGTAATCCGTTCGAACTGGAAGCAGATGACCTGCTGGCAATTTGCATTCAGCATGAGATGGATCATCTGGTCGGTAAGCTGTTTATCGATTACCTCTCGCCGTTGAAACAGCAGCGTATTCGTCAAAAAGTAGAGAAACTGGATCGTTTGCGCTCTCGCGCATAACGTCCCCCCGGATACAAGGATCATCGTGTCTAAAACACTACGTATTATCTTCGCGGGAACCCCTGATTTTGCAGCGCGTCATCTTGACGCGCTGTTATCTTCTGGTCACCAGGTTGTCGGCGTCTTTACCCAGCCGGACCGTCCGGCTGGTCGCGGTAAAAAACTGATGCCGAGCCCGGTAAAGGTGCTGGCAGAAGAGCATGGGCTTCCTGTTTTCCAGCCCGCATCCTTACGCCCTCAGGAAAATCAGCAGCTGGTTGCTGACCTGAACGCCGACGTAATGGTCGTGGTGGCTTACGGTTTAATTCTGCCAAAAGCGGTGCTTGATATGCCTCGTCTGGGTTGTATCAACGTGCATGGCTCCTTGCTCCCGCGCTGGCGTGGTGCGGCACCTATCCAGCGCTCCCTGTGGGCGGGGGATGCTGAAACTGGCGTCACAATCATGAAGATGGACGTAGGTTTAGACACTGGCGACATGCTGCATAAACTGGCGTGCCCTATTACTGCAGACGATACCAGCGCTACGCTGTATGACAAACTTGCAGGCCTCGGTCCGCAAGGGCTTATCGAGACGCTGCAGCAGCTTGCTGACAATACGGCGAAACCGGAAGTTCAGGATGAGGCGCTGGTGACGTATGCTGAAAAACTGAGTAAAGAAGAAGCCCGGCTCGACTGGTCCTTGTCTGCCGCTCAACTTGAACGCTGCATCCGCGCTTTTAATCCGTGGCCGATGAGCTGGATGGAGATTGATGAGCAGCCAGTGAAAGTCTGGAAAGCGTCAGTCATTAATGGCAATACGGCTGCTGAACCCGGCACGATTATCGACGCCAGCAAGAACGGTATCCAGGTTGCGACAGCAGAAGGGATCCTGAATCTTGAATCGCTGCAACCGGCCGGTAAGAAAGCCATGAGCGCTCAGGATCTATTAAATTCCCGTCGTGAATGGTTTATACCGGGTAATCGTCTTGCCTAATCCAATATATGCTTAAAGCCCGGTGTTTCCGGGCATTTTTATTTTTATAGTTATGAAAAAACAAAATCTACGCAGTATGGCGGCCAAAGCCGTTGAGCAGGTTATTGAGCAGGGCCAGTCATTGAGTAACATCCTGCCTCCCCTGCAACAAAAGGTATCTGATAAAGACAAAGCCCTGCTCCAGGAACTCTGCTTTGGCGTCCTGCGCACCCTTTCTCAGCTTGAGTGGCTCATTAATAAGCTGATGTCGCGCCCAATGACTGGCAAACAGCGCACCGTACATTATTTGATTATGGTGGGGTTTTATCAGCTTCTTCATACCCGCATTCCACCTCACGCCGCGCTGGCTGAAACGGTGGAAGGTGCCGTTGCGATTAAACGCCCTCAGTTGAAAGGGCTGATCAACGGCGTACTGCGTCAGTTCCAGCGTCAGCAGGATGAGCTACTGACTGAATTTGCACAAAGCGAAACACGTTTTCTGCACCCGGACTGGCTGCTGAATCGCCTTAAAAAAGCGTATCCGCAGCAATGGCAAAACATTGCCGAAGCGAATAATCAACGCCCACCGATGTGGTTACGCGTCAACCGTAATCACCACACCCGTGACGCATGGCTGGCATTACTGGAAGAAACCGGAATGAGTGGATTCACGCATGCAGCCTATCCGGATGCCGTGCGTTTAGCCTCCCCTGCACCGGTACATGCTTTACCTGGTTTTGATGAAGGCTGGGTGACCGTACAGGATGCCTCGGCTCAGGGTTGCATGACCTGGCTTGAACCAGCAAACGGGGAACAGATCCTCGATCTTTGCGCCGCGCCTGGCGGAAAAACAACGCACATTCTTGAAGTGGCTCCGCAGGCCAGCGTAATGGCCGTGGATGTCGATGAGCAGCGCCTGTCACGCGTCTACGACAACCTCAAGCGTCTGGGCATGAAGGCTCAGGTTAAGCAGGGCGACGGACGCAAGCCCGCAGAATGGTGTTGTGAAACCCAGTTTGACCGCATTTTGCTGGATGCGCCCTGCTCTGCAACAGGCGTGATTCGTCGCCATCCGGATATCAAGTGGCTGCGCCGCGATCGCGATATCAAGGAACTTGCCCAACTGCAATCGGACATACTTGACGCAATCTGGCCACATCTTAAACCAGGCGGCACGCTGGTTTATGCAACCTGCTCCGTACTGCCAGAAGAAAACAGCCAGCAAATCGCGGCCTTCCTTAAACGTACCCCGGACGCAACGCTGCGCGATACGGGAACGCCTGAATGCCCGGGTCAGCAAAACCTGCCGGGCGCGGAAGAAGGCGATGGCTTCTTTTACGCTAAGCTAATCAAAGAGTGATGTTGAGAACAGGTCACGAGATATGAAAATTATCATTCTGGGCGCAGGACAAGTGGGGGGAACGCTGGCGGAAAACCTGGTTGGCGAAAACAACGACATCACAATCGTTGATACCAACGGGGATCGTCTGCGCGTTTTACAGGACAAATTTGACCTTCGCGTTGTGCAGGGCCATGGCTCACACCCGCGTGTGCTACGCGAGGCGGGCGCCGACGATGCAGACATGCTCGTTGCGGTGACCAGTTCTGACGAAACCAATATGGTGGCCTGTCAGGTGGCCTACTCGCTTTTCAACACCCCTAACCGAATCGCGCGCATCCGTTCTCCGGACTATGTCCGCGATGCTGAGAAGCTCTTTAATTCAGAAGCGGTTCCTATTGACCATCTCATCGCGCCAGAACAGCTGGTTATCGACAATATCTATCGTCTGATCGAATATCCAGGCGCACTGCAGGTGGTGAACTTTGCCGAAGGTAAGGTCAGTCTTGCCGTCGTTAAGGCCTATTACGGCGGCCCGTTGATCGGCAATGCGCTTTCCACAATGCGTGAGCACATGCCGCATATCGATACGCGCGTCGCCGCCATTTTCCGCCACGACAGACCTATTCGCCCTCAAGGCTCCACGATTGTCGAAGCGGGGGATGAGGTCTTCTTCATTGCGGCCTCTCAGCATATTCGTGCGGTGATGAGTGAGTTACAGCGTCTCGAAAAGCCTTATAAACGCATTATGCTGGTCGGCGGTGGCAATATCGGCGCGGGCCTGGCGCGAAGGCTGGAAAAAGACTACAGCGTGAAATTGATCGAGCGCGATCAACAGCGTGCTTCTGAGCTGGCGGAAAAACTGCAAAATACGATCGTATTTTATGGCGACGCGTCGGATCAGGAATTATTGGCTGAAGAGCATATTGATCAAGTTGATCTCTTTATTGCCGTCACGAACGATGACGAGGCGAATATTATGTCCGCCATGCTCGCCAAACGTATGGGAGCAAAGAAGGTCATGGTGCTTATCCAGCGCAAGGCGTATGTCGACCTGGTTCAGGGCAGCGTTATTGATATTGCCATTTCACCGCAGCAGGCGACCATTTCCGCTCTGCTGAGCCATGTACGTAAAGCGGACATTGTCGGCGTTTCATCTCTGCGTCGCGGGGTGGCAGAAGCCATTGAAGCGGTAGCTCATGGAGATGAAACCACGTCACGCGTTGTGGGCCGCGCCATCGACGAAATTAAGCTGCCGCCGGGCACTATTATCGGCGCCGTAGTGCGCGGGAATGACGTTATGATCGCCAATGATAATTTGCGTATTGAGCAAGGCGACCACGTAATTATGTTCCTTACCGATAAAAAATTTATTACCGACGTCGAACGTTTATTCCAGCCTAGTCCATTCTTCCTTTAATACGTCGGGGCTCTCAATAGAGCCCCGCACTTTACCCTCTTTATTTCTGTGCCTTTTATTTTCATAACGTTTAATTATCCCGCATGGCAATTGGCTAATCATTTGTTAAACTTATAGTCGTCAGCTGGCACAAGGAGAACATAATGAGTTTTATTAAAGAATTTCGCGAATTTGCGATGCGCGGGAACGTGGTTGATTTGGCAGTGGGTGTCATTATTGGTGCGGCATTCGGCAAGATTGTTTCATCATTAGTTGCGGACATCATCATGCCACCTTTAGGGCTGCTAATCGGGGGCATTGATTTCAAACAGTTCGCGTTCACGCTGCGTGAAGCCCAGGGTGATATCCCAGCAGTTGTAATGCACTACGGCGTGTTTATCCAGAACGTATTTGATTTCGTGATTGTGGCGTTTGCTATCTTTATGGCTATCAAGCTGATTAACCGGCTCAACCGTAAAAAAGAAGAGCCAGCAGCAGCGCCTGCACCAACGAAAGAAGAAGTGTTACTGAGTGAAATTCGCGATCTGTTAAAAGAGCAGAATAACCGCGTTTAATCAGCAGTTAAAAACAGGAAGGCCAGTGGTAAATAAGCGATTCGCTTGCTTGCCACTGGCCTCCCAGTTACCCCGTTTTGCCTGTTTGTCTTTACGCAGATAACTCCCCTTCCCTTTTTTATTCTTTTCAACGCGCTGTCGAAAAAGCGGGTCGTGAAGTAAAGCCTCGATGGCATTATCTTTAATTTGTCCCTTCGTGTGCTGATAGCGGCTCATAATTTCTCCTGAGCATGGTTTATGACGACGGAAGTCTAGACCCGAGTAGATTAAAAATCAACATCCCCGAGTTTCTCCACTGGCTCCCTGTTCAAGGGCTTCCAGAATTGAACAATAAATACTGCTATGAGCCGTTCCGCAGCAGGCATCATTCAACCTTTGCAAAGAGCGCTGCATGGTTTGCAGTTCCAGAATACGGGCTTCAACTTCATCAAGCCGGGCTTGCACGATGCTTTTGGATTCCTGACAAGTGTGATGCTCAGGATCGATGCGGATCGATAATAACTCGCGGATCGAATCAAGCGTGAAGCCAAGCTGACGGGCGTAGCGTATGAATCTCAGACGCTGCAGATCGTTATCGGTATAAAGCCGAAAGCCGCCTTCCGTGCGTACCTCATGATCGATCATCTGCTGCTTTTCGTAATATCGGATAGTGTCCGGCGTTACGTTCGCGAGCTTTGCAAGTTCACCGATACGGTACATCGCTACTCCTCGTTTATCTTCTTCATCAATATTTCACCGTATTCCCCATGCAGGAATTCCGTGCTCATTCCTGCCTGGCGCAGCTTGAGCTCGATCAGAGCAAGCCTGCGGCTAAGTTCTTTATGTCGAGGATCGTCCTGGCGGATCCCTTTTAGCAGATCGACAAGTTCAACAGCCTCTCTGCGCTGCTCAAGCTCGGGCGGGAGGCAGCCAGCATTTTTTAGCAAACGGTATCCAGCCCGGAGTTCAGGCGCAATATGCGAATCATCTTCAAGTTCAAGAGGTTCGCCGCTCCCGGGAAGATTGTCGAAATCGCCTTTATTTTGGGCATCGCGAATATGGCGTTCTGCCCACTGGTCAAGCAACCACATCATCAGCTCCAGGGGATGAACAAAATTAATACAGGTATTGTAGAGAAGTGGGGATAACGCGGATATAAAAAAACCCGCCGAGGCGGGTTTTTTTACGTTACTGCAGATTACTCTGCAGCAGCTTCTGCTTTCTCTGAACGATCAACCAGCTCGATGTAAGCCATCGGCGCGTTGTCGCCTGCACGGAAACCACACTTCAGAATGCGAGTGTAACCACCGGCACGGCTCGCGAAACGCGGGCCCAGTTCGTTAAACAGTTTTGCCACGATCTCGTTATCACGAGTACGGGCGAATGCCAGACGACGATTAGCAACGCTGTCAGTCTTGGCAAGAGTAATCAGCGGCTCAACTACGCGACGCAGCTCTTTCGCTTTAGGCAGGGTCGTCTTGATGATTTCATGACGAACCAGTGAACCTGCCATGTTGCGGAACATAGCCTGGCGATGGCTGCTGTTGCGGTTCAGTTGACGACCACTCTTACGATGGCGCATGACCTTATCCTTCTCAGTAAAACCTTAACCTGTGATCCGGTTACTCGTCAGCAATGCTTGCCGGTGGCCAGTTTTCCAGGCGCATGCCCAGAGACAGACCACGTGAAGCCAGCACGTCTTTAATCTCGGTAAGAGATTTTTTACCCAGGTTCGGCGTTTTCAGCAACTCAACCTCGGTACGCTGTACCAGATCACCGATATAGTGGATAGCTTCTGCCTTGAGGCAGTTAGCAGAGCGGACAGTCAATTCGAGATCGTCAACAGGGCGCAGCAGGATCGGATCGAATTCTGGTTTCTCTTCTTTCACTTCTGGCTGACGTACATCACGTAAGTCAACGAAAGCTTCCAGTTGTTCTGCCAGGATGGTTGCCGCACGACGAATCGCCTCTTCAGGATCGATTGTGCCGTTGGTTTCCATTTCGATGACCAGCTTGTCCAGGTCGGTACGCTGTTCTACACGCGCTGCTTCAACATTGTAGGCAATACGCTCTACAGGGCTGTAGCATGCGTCGACCAGCAGACGGCCGATTGGGCGCTCATCTTCTTCCGAATGAATTCGGGCAGAAGCCGGCACATAACCACGACCGCGCTGAACTTTGATACGCATGCTAATAGCTGCGTTCTCATCGGTCAGGTGGCAGATCACGTGCTGCGGCTTGACGATTTCAACATCACCGTCGTGGGTGATGTCGGCTGCAGTCACAGGGCCAATGCCAGATTTATTCAGAGTAAGAATAACTTCATCTTTACCCTGAACTCTCACCGCCAGCCCTTTCAGGTTGAGCAGGATTTCAAGGATATCTTCCTGAACGCCTTCTTTGGTGCTGTACTCATGAAGTACACCATCAATCTCAACCTCGGTCACCGCGCAACCCGGCATCGATGAGAGCAGAATACGGCGCAGTGCGTTACCCAGAGTATGGCCAAAGCCACGCTCTAAAG
>JADGIP010000755.1:0-11993 GCA_016618355.2 Astraeus odoratus | reverse complement strand
GGACAACCAATGCACGCTCAAGACTGGCACTCAGCTGTTACAAGCTGCTACAGTGGCGGAGAAGGATAAGCACAGTTATCAGCGTCAATGTCTCTGCGTCCATCTATGCATGTCAAGCAGTCAGTTAGGTCCAGTTGTAGTATGTGTACCTCAGACCACATCTCTGAAGGAAGATTGCAAGTCGCTGCAGCGCAGCGATAGCTACTGAAGAGACGGATGATAGTGGATGTAACTCAACCCGTGAGGTTTCGATGGTTCCAGGCCTCTCTTACCGTAAGTATAATGAAGAAAGAAAATGAAATTTAAGGACGCTTGCATCCAATGCGTGGTTCCAGTCACTGCTTACAGTCTAGACGGTCATTCGCACCCTGTGTGAACTTTCCATCAGCAACTATCACAGTGATCGTGATTAAATTGAGGGAAAAATGAGGCCATTAGAGTTAGCCTTTCTATTAATAGGTGGAGCTCCAAGTTTCACGTAAGACCTCTGTTTGTGCCAACCCAATATTATTGCACTGTGTTCTCCTTCATTTTATGGCTAGGATGTAAGGAGCTCAGGGTTCAGTGAATCGTTCGATTCTGTTATCGATAGCTCTTAAGATGGCATGTTCTTTCCCGTGCCCCATGTTTTCGATGATGAAACTTACCGACAGAGGGGGAGGATTAATAAAGGAAAGTGGACGGGCTCTATATTTTATAAGAGTATTCGTTATGAGTTGAGTTATTGTATTGTACATTGCTAACTATGGTATACATGTTTATCTCGCTTTTTGCGTGAGGGGGTATCACTGTGAAATAAATGTCCCATATGCACGATGATTTTCTGTTTGGTTGCATCTCTAGGAAGTTTAGAAGGGCCGCTCTTTCGTAAGGATGCTTCGCGATGCTGTGGTTGGTGCGACCACCCCATTATGAGGAACACGCTAGCATGCAGACATCTATAGGAATTAATCCATGACGAATACTGCTATGGTGAAGTCACGTACTATTCGTGCAATGCGGTCTACAACATCAGGTATATGCGGCCGCGATGTTGCTTCTATATTCCAGCACGGTAAAAATATTTCCCACCATTCGTCCGTCATACGCGAATAGGTTTCGTTGTCGCTTGGGCGGTCTGGTGCTCCTTTCAGAATCCTCAGAATGATGGCAGTAGCTTTAAGGTTGTGGAAAGGTCTTTTGCGCGTGAACAGTTCCTGTATTAAGATCGGTTTTGGTGCGTAGGTATGGAAAATGAATCGTACGAGGGCAGTCATTGCGAACGACCACATGTCTCCTGCAGCAGATGGATCAGCACCATCGAGTGTTTCCGGAGACGACCAACAAGGAGTTCTGCCTGAATGGCCCGATACAGACAGACTAAACGAAGAATTGACGAGATATGATAATCCGAAGTCAGCAAGGAGTGGGCATCCATCTCTAGATATCAGTACATTAAGCTGCAATGGAATGCCTTTAGACACCACCGCGCGCCGGCAGCCAATGAGACGTACACCTTTTAGGTCTCCATGGTACACTGCATATGGTTTATGGTGATGGAGGTAATATATCCCTCGAGCAATTCCCTCGATCTGAGTGACATGTGAATAATAGTCATACTGCACCTACAACCGCATCATACCAATGGGCGAGGGTCTATCATTGTGTCCTGTACATAGTCGTGCGCATTTCCTTTCTCCATCCATGGTGACACAATCGACACGGTCAGGTCAAATTGGGTGGTGATGCCAAGTAGCGGGAGAATGTTTTTGTGATCAAGCTTGCACCATACATGCACTTCTTTGAGGAAAGACTATCATAATATCAGACACTTCACCGCACCCCAATACAACATTAACTTGCCTTGATAATATTCACATCTCCCGGGATCCCACCGCGGGCTGTTTTTATGGCCACTTGGGTACCTTCAGGGCGAATCATTCCTGAATACACATTAGCATACCCTCCCCGCATGAGATGACTATCGCTTCTATCCACCCGTCCATCAAGATTGATACTGTATCGTGATGCACGTTGAGCAAGTTCTTCTAGGCCAACCCTTGGGTCTAAGCTCATGAAGGTCTACTGGTGGTGTCTGGTATTGGAGAAAAGGAACGCAGCCCGACGAATCAAGGGCAATCAGTGCTCCGCAATTTATGAGCCCTAGAACCTCCCTGATCTCACGTAACCAGGAAGCATACCTCTATGGAATATGCCGACACTGTATGTAGATTTAGCACTCAAGGACTCCTTCCTGCGCTGACATGCTTCTTGGGGGGTGTACGGTTTCATGCCTTTTTCTTACCACACCTTCAAAATCTAGTGAGCAACGGCCAGATAAGTATCACAGGATTACAGCACATGAACCTCCTCACTGAAATGGAAGTTCCAACTCCCAATCGATAGCGACATTGGCCATCTCGGGCAGATATTTCCTCTGAGAATGATCATGAACCTATCGCCCTGCAATAACCACAGGATGGCCAACCAGGTACGTTTTCTGCGGTCGATACTTAACTACGAGATCAGAACGGATTCGAGTTCGAGATAAGAGAAGGCCAGATTACCGGCGACTAATGAAGATGGTTCATACAGCATGGCTGGGTCTGATTAGCAAAAAAAGCTATAATTGTACAAACTTTGAAAATACCATGAGGATCATAGTTTAATCGAAAACCTCGTACTTGCTGTGGCACTCACCAATCGGTATGAACACGAGGACACGCATCTATTCTACGTAGCGCAACACCAAAGACACACAAAATAAGTGCACCATGGGCCGTTCAATTTCGAAATAAAACGGACATGTGTCTTCTGGCGCCTAAGAGACACCTGAGGGTGTACGGTCCCAAGCCAAGGGCAATACAGGACCATTCGCGACTTGAGCAAACAACATTCCGATAGAAAAATGCATTGTGCAATTTTGGATTTACAGCGGGCAATATGTTTGTTGCCACTAAGCCATTGACGCTGGTGATAGATTGGGTCGCTATACCTCGAACTTGGGACGAACAAGGCCCTAGTAGTTCCTGCTGACGAAGCTACCAATGCCAGCCAAGGCGCTGTCGCTCTTTGATGCTGTTAGGATGTGAATTCGACGTGGTCCGCAGCTCCGGAAGCCATGCAGGCATGCATGATTGGGCAAGTGGGCCAGCGACACCGTCCATCACTGCGAAGCTGGATTTAGGCTTATTGCCACTTGACACGAGCACGGCATGCTGGCGGAGTTACAAAAGAACACTGTCACTTGCTGTGAGTTCCCTGTTGTGCTTGCTGTGTTGTCGATAGACGCTACTAAGTGGCACGAGTTCCTTGCTGTGAGATCCATATCAAGGGCCATTCCTGTCCCTTAAACATTGCTACGGGTATCCCTCCCCATCAGCCAAAAACGGATATTCAAGGTCGTATCTTCAAGTTCTAAACCATTTTGTCCTATTTGTGCAATCCTCCGTGACAGAATCATGAAAGGTTTTTCAGCACGAAGTCAACACTAATCATGTGCCATTCTGGGTTACTAGTACGGCTTGCCTGGCCCGTAGGGTGGAAGTCCTTTTTTTCTCAGGCCATCAACCACAAGATATAAAGCGAGCATGATCCCAGATTAATTGGTATACATCTCTTTTTGCCATGCATACCGCGGTCATGGACACGGCGCTTGCCCTTGAAACCCTGTCTCGACAAGCATCTTTATATACCATTGTTTTGAATGGAAGGATTGACCGAGACCTGAGTCGACGACCTCTAACTAGCGATTTCGCAGACATATACGAGGGGACGTTGCTTCCAGATGGAACGAAGGTGGCGGTGAAGACCATCCACGCTGATCCTCCTTCCAATCAGGGTGCAATCGAGGTTTGAACTACTTACACCGTGCTTTCCCCGTGGGCTCACTCGTACCAGCATTTTCTCAAGGAAATTCGCACCTGGTCCAAACTCAGTCACGAAAATGTCGAGGAATTGATCGGAATTTCCACTGATTTCAGCCTCACTGTCTCTTTGATCTTTCCATGGAGAGCGAAGGGAAATGCGATCGATTATGTCCAAAATGAGTCCGTCGACCCTCGCCCCTTGGTAAGTGTTGCTAACTTGCGGGGATTGGAGCAATGCCTACGTACGTTGTAGCTCGCTGACGCAGCGGAGGGTCTATTCTACTTGCACAACCACGCATCTGGTCCAATTTATCATGGTGATTTGAGAGGTGTAAGCATCATCAGATACCATATGCGCAGCCTAGTTTGATCCTATTTAACAGTCAAATATTGTCATATCTGACGATGGTCACGCGCTCCTAACTGATTTTGGCATCTCTTCCCTTGTGGATTCGTCGTTCAGCTTGCCAGTCAGCACTACCACCACAGGCGCGATAAACTGGACTGCTCCAGAATGTCTGGAAGATTATCTGGTGTGTGCAGAGCAAGATGTATGGGCGTACGGAATGACAGCGCTGGTTTGCGGCTTTCTTGCGCCTGTCGTGACCTTCTGAGTTCATTTACAGGAGCTCTTCACCCGCAAGCCACCATTCCACGAAATGAAGGTCATAACAAGTGTTATGCGCCGCATCATGGCTGGACCACCGGACAGGCCGAGCGACAAGGCTACTCATTCTCGCTTGACAGATGGGTGGTGGTTGATATGCAATATTTGTTGGAACCACGACCCGTCGTCACGCCCCACTATCGGTGAGATCCTTTCAAGGATTGACATTATTGAGGAAGAATCGAGGAGTTGATTGTGTGCTGGATGCAAAGTTGTCCCTGCTATGTTCTGAGTTTTGCTTGGTAAATGACCCATGAGTGACCGTGGAAGTACTACTGGTCATGCACCTGTCTGTACATTATAATAAAGTATATTCTGGTCAGTCTCCTATACCAACGGTAGGATCCACTTCGCGCACTCCCACCATTCTGCGGAAGTACGAAGTCAGCTATATGTACGGGCATTCTGGACGACCCCGCCAATCCGACGGTCGCTACCTCACGTGCTGACAAGTAGTGATGCAGTGCCTCTAGATTACGCGTTGTTTAAAAATTCCCTGTTCTTTCTGCAGTGTTGTCTTCGGGCGATTGTTGGGTCAATTCTAGCGCTTGATTTTCCGTCTTTTCGTCGACTCATCTGTCCATGGATCCGGTGTTAGTGTGATCTGAACGGTGCACAGTTGGAAAGGAGTCGGTGCATTGCATGGAACCAGACAACATATTGTAATGCAAAGCTAAAAGAACTCCACGTTAAAGATATATTGCATACCCTAATGGCTCTACCAGTTCGTGTGGAAGATAATCGGAACTTTCCCGAGCGCCTGTCCTGAATCCAAGCTGTGGGCGTCCTTCGAACAACCAGAGGGTACATATCCAACCTCGTGCACCGACTCGAGCGTGCAAACATTTTGGTTTCCAAACTCTGTTTTTCAGAACGTACCACTGTATCCTATGTCTGCAGGACCAGCGCACTATCACTCCTGCAGCGCAAATGCAGAGAATGTATGTACATCAGATAACGCAACTTTTGAACGTTCACAATAACACAGATAATGTTCTTACTTTGCTCGATTAAAAAATAAAGCCCATCGACAGTGCAGTGCAACGTTTAATTGAACGACCAAATATCTCTTCCCTTAACCTTGGAAGTCAGGTTACTCGCAGTGGAAAACGCATTGGTTTCGGCGGTTGTGGTGACGTGTACGAAGGGATTCATCTCTCAGACGGAATGAGGGTAGCGATTAAAATAGTCCGTTGTGACGGAGACCAAAGTATGATTCCTGTGCTCGAGGTATGTAATAATTTTCAGCTCCATCGCTACATAGTTTCATGACAGATCATCAGAAAGTGATTAAGGAAGTCTATGTCTGGTCTAAGCTCGCTCATGAAAATGTCCTTCCACTTGTGGGGATAACGCCTGAGTTCGATAGCACTATATCTATAGTTTCTCCGCTCATGTTAAGAGGGAACGCAATTGACTACGTCCAACATTTGGAAAATGACCCTCGTCCTCTGGTATGCTGCATGCATATTCTATTTTCTAGCGGACGCTTCTGATTAGAACACACGCGAACAGCTCCTTGGGATTGCCAATGGGCTTAATTACTTGCACACTCGCCAACCCGGTCGTGTTTTCCATGGAGATATCAAAGGTGTACGTGAATAATATGGTCCTGATTTATAATTTTCGCACCAAATATTGTGTTAGGCCAACGTCTTGATCTCCAATGATGGACGTGCACTTATCACCGACTTCGGCTTTTCTCACCTTGTCGGAGCTTCGCTGAGTCTAGCCAATGCACAACATCTTGGAGGCACTTTGAATTGGATGCCCCCTGAATACCTGGAAACTAGTGACTTCGAGATGACCTCTGCAGGTGATGTCTGGGCGTTCGGAATGACTATACTGGCACGTATTTGAGGCGCGTCTTTATGCATGTTAACTCAGTTGTCCGCTGCAACAGGAATTATTTACCCGCAAGCGCCCATTCGATCATATAAGGCATCGCGGAGGTGTAGTATGTCAAATATTAACAAAGGACCTCCAACGGCCTGGACCTGAAGTAACTTGTTCTCGCCTGACGGACGAATGGTGGGATGTATGTTTGTCGTGTTGCACCCGCGAGCCTTTGCACCGCCCCAAAATGTCAAAAGTATTAGAGGGTATTAGCAAGTTTCAGGTGAGTCCGGGCCAGCGTTTTCCAACAACAAACTCAGCCCTCAGTGGTTCATGACAATTCGACTACTCTCCAGAGCTCATCAAAAGTTGATATTTGCACAATCCCTTCGTCAATAGACCAACCTCGGGCGATCCGACAAAATGATAATACCTATAAAGTACGTAGATCTGTAATGCGTCCAGTGTACAATCGTCTTTTACCATCTACCACCAGATCATCAATACAAGGTCCAAGCTGGACGAACACGTAGAACGAGCATGTGTATATGGAAATAACCTGAACGGACAGGTAAGCAAAGACGCTAACGGCCTAGTAAAACAAGGAGGAAACGCCACCATCTACCCGGGCACTCTACGTGCAGACGGGTTGAAAGTTGCTATAAAGACCCTGCGTGGCGGATCTCCTGGAGATGTAGAGACCATAAACGTGAGGTTTTGCGCCGATAATATCATGAAAATCTTGCCTCATTAACTCTCGATAGCGTGCACTCAGAGAGGTACATATGCAGTCAAAGCTTTGCCACGAAAACATACATCAAATGCTTGGAATGACAACTGACTTCGGATTGACATTGTCAATCATATATCCGTGGATGGAAAGAGGGAATGCACATCATTATGTGCAAGATAAATCCATAGATCCTCGACCAATAGTAAGCATAAAGGGATCAGCATGAGTTACTGATGACTATATCTATCTTAGATCGAGGGAATTGCACGTGGCTTACAGTATCTACACACCCGTGCGATAGTTCACGGGAACATACAGGGCGTAAGTCCACTCGCTTACTGCGGATGGATCCGTGTACCATGACCAAACCCTCATACAGCATAATGTATTAATCTCAGATGACGGCCGAGCACTTCTTTCTGGTTTTCACCTAGCTACATTTGTCAACTCTTCATTGTCTATGCCCATGTCAGGCAATATTGGGGGCATGATAAACTGGATGGCTCCAGAAATTTTAGACGGTGGTGGGGCATCAGCAGAAGGGGACGTATGGGCGTTCGGAATGACAACATTGGTATGGACCATCTCTGTTTACTGCGTGATTGTGCTGAATATACAAATACAGGAGTTATTTTCCAGAAAAGACCCTTTCCACGACCGTTTCGGAGCCATCGCTGTCATGTATAGGATCGTGCAGGGTCAACTTCCAGACCGTCCGAGTGACATTGATACACGTTTTCCTATGTGTGATGTATGGTGGGATATTTGTTCGCAATGCTGGGCATACTCTCCTCCATCTCGTCCTACAATGGTACATCTTTCCGAAGTGATTGCGCAAGTGGTTCGTTCATTATTGTTTCTGGCGTCCACATCATGATCAATTCTGCTATGTAGATGTCACCACTCGCCCTCGTCAAATTTTCACAGTTCATATCATCTCATAAAGTTAATCTTATGGAACAGATCGCAAGAGATGATATGATACCCAGCCAGGATAGCAGAACATGTACGTACAGAGGAAGACTGTGCCCACTGGGAACTGCGATAGCAATCAAAACGATTTGCTGTACCCCTCCACGTAATATAGACGCAATGAAGGTTCGATGCTTCGCTACCCCTGATGAACGGGACTGCTGCTGACAACTACTCAGCGGGTTCTTGACGAAATTTTCGTTTGGTCTGAACTGCGCCACGAAAATATCCATCCAATACTTGGAGTCACCACTGTATTTGACACTAGAATATCAATAGTGTCTACATGGATTTCAAGGGGAAGTGCGATTTCCTATGTTCAAGATTGCTCTGTGGACCCAACTCGGCTGGTAAGTCATAGTATACACCCTCCTGTTACTATACTTGGGTGAACACATACGCAGCTCGTGGGAATCGCAAGTGGATTGAAGTACCTCCACTGCAGCTCTTTGCATGCCATCGTTCATGGAAATCTTAAAGGTGTATGTCCACTTATTCTGATTGCTGGACAAGCCTACACACCTGTATATAAACAGTCAAACATCCTGGTTTCTCCAGATGGGAAGGCCCTCCTTACAGATTTTGGGTTATCCAAACTTCTAGAATCCAGTTTTGTGCCAGCCATTGTCACTGCTCATCAGGAGATAAACTGGATGCCTCCTGAACACTTCACTGACTTAGGTGGATCTATTGAGGGTGATGTGTGGGCATTTGGAATGACAGCACTAGTATGATCATGACTCCTTTCATTGACATCCCTGACCTTAAACCTGTGGTGTAGGAATTATTCACTCGAGAACGCCCTTTCCAAGATATCCAGAATCTCGCAGTACTTCAAGAGCGCATCCTAAATGGGCCCCCTGATCGACCAAGCGACGAGGTCACTTGTAAACGAATGACCAACAGGTGGTGGGATATATGCACCTTATGTTGGCAAAGAAATCCATCACTTCGTCCACCCATGGGAGAGCTCATCGGGGAAATTGAAGATGCACGGTTAGAGTCTCTGCGACGGCATGGGAAGCTGTGGCAACTTCTCCAAGCAGAAATATAGCAACAAACACCAGCATGCGGCAAATATTCCATTTAATATAATTCTTGTGTGTATTTTTAGTCACAGTGGGTGTGTCAGATACTGGAGCAAGTGGATTGCCCATACATGTCGGAAATCCGTATCCGTCCAGTCGGGCGCACTCGAATCGCGCTTATGTAGTCACGGAAGCCGATGTCAAATGGTACAATGTATTGCACAAGTATTAGGTCTGAAGTAGATAAATAGTCTTCTTGCACATAGATGTACCCTATCGCATTTGAACCTCATCCGCTCACTCGTGATCCTTTGTCGTCGTCAGAGCCGGAGGTCTAACAATTCAACGTGACCACATTGTAATGTTTACTGGCACTGCAGGTCATAGGGTGTTATCACTGGGAAGAGAATTCATGTCCTTGCTGACTGGCATTCGTACAGTAATAGTAGCTGTGAATCGGCTGTGAGCTATGATAAATGTATGTGTATTAATACTTGTTTGACTGAGCAAATTTCTTCGCGTGGTGCGTCTTGTGCAGTTTCAACTGACGTTTCTAGGTCTCGGTTTTAGTCTTTCATGTCAACGCCGTACAGTCGTCGTTGTTAATCCCCCTGCCATCTCTTCCTCGGTTTCCACCAGTCCGAAGAGGTATTTTTCGTTTTCGTCGAGCTATGTGGTAAGTATACGTCTGCTCACCGATTCCGACTCAGGATGGTGGATGGGCTTTGTATTGGGTGGTTTGGGCTGGCTAGGCCTTGTATATGTATTCCCGGCCAGTATTGGTTGTTTTTCGAGCTGATTAACGTTTTCCGGCTCTTTTACAGCTGATTTCGTGTCACTCGAACATTTGGAGGATAATTGTTCATGCTGGACCTACTCACGGTACTACGCGGCTTGTTTTGGCCCGCTGGGTAACTCCTCGGTTGGCTATGCAGAATCATCGTGTGTCTTATGGTCTATGAACATTCTGGTGCCTTTATCATCACGTTCTGGGGCGTCCTCGGCTTTCTCCGGTGTGTGTCATTTGTTTGAGCTGCCGCTTAATATCGTGTAGCTCTTTATGAAGCCCGACTGGGTTCTCTCCCATCGTTCACATGTGGCTACTCGCTGACCGTTGCTTTGACATCGCTGTTTGTGGCTGTCTCCATTGAGATGAGCACTTTGGATTGCCTTTACATTTCGGTCTGCTTCTACTGTCGCTAGAGTTCACTCTTGCATCTGTTTACTTCAGAGGAGTCTACAGGGTTACTCGGGAATAGTATTGACGATGATTTCTTGTGTGCATGCGTCAAGTACTCGCCATCATATTTCAACGGGGTCACATTTGCAGCTTACAGAGCCCTGCACCTCAGAGTTCTTTTTTTTTAGCTGTCCATCGCTCCCATTTCCGCAAACACTTTCTACTACCTCGCCAGAGCATAGAAGTATCTGCATCACAGACTCTACATGGACTGACGTTCGTGCCCACCCATCCCTCAGCTGATCTCACCTTTCCCAGTTCCACAGTGGGAAGGCCTCTCGCGCCTTCGCCACACCTACATCTAGCGTCTTTAACAGTGGGATACACCTTATAACACTAAAGTAAATCTGTTATTAACTTCACCCTAAGACATTAGTGCAACAACAGGTAGCAAAGGAGTCATTCGCTTGCAAACACTCCTATTCCATTCATGGAGCAGTCAGGAGCAACTTTGTGATTATGTACAGGACAGCACACTGACTGAGTGGAGGTACGTATTTATGCTCCACTGATTAGGAAGTGTGACGTATCCTACCAGTTCTAGCAATCCAGCGCTTCATTCAGACCTACAATGCTGAATATCACCAAAGCCATAACATGAGTGGCATGTTTCGATTGACATAGGACACACAATGTTCCACCATTTGGCACGGAGGAATGGTAGCGGTATAGTATAACGGGTTCCGTCGGCCTTGCTAATATTTCACAATGACATCAACTTACGCTTATTGAAATTATTGACATGTCTAAAATTTGTCCTATTGGTTTCTGCCATTAAAGTCAGTCTTTCTCCTTAATTCAAAGACTTGTTGGCGGCTGTCCAGCTATATTGGGTGGAATATACATCCTTAGGAAAAGGAGGAATACAAAAAATGACAGGGTGAGTAGATACGGGATGGTACACTTGACATGAAGGAGGTGCAATGACATGGGTGGAACAGGAGCCTATGCTTGATATTAAATAAAATAGATTATTGTGGTTCATAGCCTATCGGAGGTTGGTACTTACAGGATCCATTGTAAGTTAGGTCACCTTCTCAAGCAAAGAGCACATACGAGATCTGGTTAAGTCTCTCGAGGATTTCTGAGATGGAAGGGCGTCTTAAAGGGTCACGCATCCAGCACATACAGCAGATCTCCCACCAAGCATCTGTCATCCGGGAACAAGTAACAAAATCACTGGGTCGGTCAGGTGGCCCTTGCATGATCCGACAAAACAGCTCTCTCAGCCGTTGGATATTGTGGAAAGGCGGTTGAGCAGTGAACAATTCCTATAGCAGCGGTGGGTGGGTTGAAAGAACAGACCGACAAATAGGCATACCAGCGTAGTCATCCCAAATGACCAGATGTCACCCTTGACACTCACGCCCAAATCGCCTAGCATGAATTCGGGAGATACCCATCTCACCATGCTAGTCAATCCACCATCACAAGTTGGGGACACGTAATTGCTCGAATGAGACGTCAAAAGGGATGAAAGTCCATAATCAGTGATCACTACCCGACCATCTGCTGCGATCAGGACATTTGCCTGTACAACAGACGTAAGTAGGGCGACGAAGGATAAGATGGTCAACCTACACCCTTGAGATTGCCATGTATCACCGCTAATGGCTGGCCATGCAGATAGTATAGACCCTTTGCAATATCTATGAGCTATAATGTACAT